>WYDI02035826.1:0-18427 GCA_009867235.2 Psittacus erithacus | reverse complement strand
GCCCCATCATAGAAGGCCACCAAATTGGTCAGGCAGGATTTCCCCTTAGTGAAGCCATGCTGGCTGTCACCAAACACATTGCTGTTTTTCATGTGCCTTAGCATGCCTTCTGGGAGAATCTGCTCTAAGTGTCAACAGACACTTCACGCACCTTTTCTCTTATTAGCAGTTGTGACAGCAATGTAATGCCTGTAGTACGCAGAATTGAGAAAGAAAGCTTGGATGCCATTAAATTAGGAGTTCTACATTGAGGCTACACTTATCCAGGGCCTTAACTAAGTAAACCAGTATAACTGCAGTAGAAAGAACAGACAAAATGACTAAGTGTAGGAGATGGATAGGCAGGAGAGAGCTGAGGTTTATTATGGTGCACAGAGGAAACATGATCTTTGATTTATAGATGTGCATACAGAGAGAATCCTGATCCAACGAAGAATTGAGCTCAGACTTTCATTTTTTCCATTCAGAGCTTTAAATCCAGATCATTCTTCTTCTGAATTTGTTGTGGTAAATTACTACTTTGATGGTATGAATCATCACAAATACTCGTAACATCTAAATGTAAGTTCTGTTTTCAGTAAGATTGATTGTGTTTAAAGCGTAGTTCTTCCTTGCATCCTTCAAGCCTAATTTAAGCTATCTGGGAATGGTATCAAAGTAGTCTTCCAAAAATAGTATTAAAGTTTATTTTTAAATATTGCTTTGTTTGGACAGTGTTAGAAGTTTGGGCGAGATCTGGGAGAACATTAACTTGGATTTAATACCAATGTAATATCCTCATTACAGTAATGCAAAGATTGCTTCAACAAGGCAGGATGTCAGGATTCGAGATGCCAAAATACTCAGCTGGTTGAAAACTGGCAAAGCTCCACTGGCTTCACTGGATTACACAGATTTACATTTGCTAAGAAATATGCCTAACAACATTTAATTTACAATTCAAGCAGGTTAAAAGTACTTTGAAACCACTCCCCCAACCCCCCCCCCCCCATTTTTATGCAAGAAACAAGAGGCTACAGCTTGATGTTATTGCTGCTGTAGTTGCCCAGCTGAAAAAGGCACTGTTTGATAGTATGATTTAAGAGATTTCTTTTTCCTCTAGAAGAGCAAAGGGAATGTTTATAAGAAGGTGTTGTATATACAACAACTTGAGACTTGATAGCAGGAACAGAGGATAAACAGGAAAATCTTTGTTAAAGAGGTACCACATGTTCAATGTTTTTCTTTAAATGTCTCTCAACAAAGACATGGATTAGCATATGCCCTTTAATTTTATGAGTACTGTGGTTTAAAATAAAATCCTCCACAAAACAGTCATGTAATTGTCCTTTCAACTTAAAAAGTTTCATGCAACTTTGCCTGAACTCTCTGTGCAGCCAGGCATTATGAAGCTGCTCTGGTGTAAATGATATGTGATTTCTATAAAGCAAATAGACTTTTAGAAAAAATATAAGGAATAGAGAGCAGCTTAATAGTTGTTTAAAATCCGTGTAGTAAAATAAATATTGAAGATGTGCCTGATCTCACCAGCTTCATTTATCAGTTGGCATTTTGTCTTAGTAAGGTGTCCTGGGTTCAGCAGTAGCAGTCATTTTTCTTCTTCTTAGTAGCTAGTGCAGTGCTGTGTTTTTGACTTTTGGCATGGGAACAGTGCTGATAACACCGATGTTGCTAAGTAATGTTTAGCCTGACAAAGGACTTTCTGAGTCTCATGCTCTGCCAGGGAAGAGAGGAAGCCAGGAGGAAGCAGAGACAGGACACCTGACCCAAACTAACCCAAGAGGTATTCCATACCACAGCACATCATACCCAGTATATAAACTGGGGGCAGTTACCCAGAAGGACTAGATCACTGCTCAGTCGGGCTGGGTATCGATTGGCGGGTGTTGAGCAGTTGTGTTCTCTTCCCTTGTTATTTTCTTTATCATTATTACTATTGGTGGTAGCAGCAGTGGTTTGTGTTATACCTTAGTTACTGGATTGTTCTTATGTCAACCCGTGGGAGTTGTATTCTTTCGATTCTCCTCGCCATCCCTCTGGGAGCCGGGGGGGAGGAAGGGAGGACAGCGAGTGAGGGCAGTGTGGCTGATTTGCCGACTGGGTTTAAACCATGACATAAGGACAAGAAAGTGTACAAAGTTCAAAGTCACATTCTCTACCTACAGTTACCTCAGTATGCAGAAAAAAATAGGTGAAGAGCTAACTGAACTACAGAGCTAAGTAAATATGTAGTCCCATTTTGATGGAAGTATGTTCAACTTCCATTTTTACATAGACCTTTCATAGCAGGGACCCATGACTAAGCTAATTGACAGCTCTTTTAATCTAATAAACTACAGCAACCCTGCTTCTGATTTCCAGCTTCTAAAATACCTCTAGGGACAGGAGAGAGGAGGGAGGGATCCTTGCCGTACCCAGAAATGAAAACCTCAGAGTAGAACGGGTGCCTTATAGCAATGCTTGTCTGTTCCAAACTGACTGAAGAAACTACTGTTTTACATAAACACTGTATTAAAAATGTGGGTCTGTGTTAAGAGCTTTGACATGACAAACACACTGGAGCTTCACTATGACTGTTATGGCAAAAAGATGCCGTCTTGTATAGTCTAACCTTTTCAAGCAATAGGATAATTGAACTAAACATCAGATAGAGGCAGTTCTAAGGAAATCTAGTCTCTGAATCTGTTTCCTTTCTGATATATTGCTGCAAAACCAATCCATGCATGATGTTCATAAGGCATGCTGTTATGACAGTCCCAGGAGCAGCAGAGTGAACTCGTGTAGACTGACTTGGCCTTTAAATGATATTCATACTGAGATAAAAATACTGTTCCTTCCTCCAAAATGAGAGCTACATTCAGATATTTGATCTGTGGTGATGAGTTCTATTCACAGAATGAGCTATTCACGGAATGAATCCACCAGCAACTGTTAGAAGTTTGTTATTTATTTTGTCTCTTGAATGGTGTTTTATAATAATGAGCTCTTTCTTGCTGAACACCCAGCAGAGGTTCTGCATGAGCACATTTCATCCATTGCTCAGTGTGAGGTCTGTGTGAATGATGCACAGATGGTGTGAATCTGCTGAAGCACTCAGACTGGCAGCAGAGTCCCAGTCCATGCTTTTAGCTTTTCAGGTTTTGGATCAGTCCCTAGAGTTTAACTGAGGTGAGTGACTTGTAAGAGACATTGGTCTCTGATTTCAACTGCCCTGGAGCAGTGATGTTCAGGGAAGGTTCCTTCTGCCATAAGGAATTATACACTATGGATAATTTTCTGTTGGACTCATTACAGGTTTTAGCTAGTTAGTGTTATGTTCTAAAGGCTCTACAGATAGAGATATGCTGCTAATTTGTTACTGGTAGAAGCTAAAACACACAGCTTGCCTTGTGCTCTTCCTTAACAGTAATGAAGGTCTGTGCAAGGGGGGGGCTTCAGTAATATACTTGAACATGTACAGTTTGTATCTGGATGAGTCTTCCCCACTATCATAAGTGGTCTGAATTTCCTGTTTCAAAAAGCATTTTGACAGACAAGTTAGTAGTACACATTTTCATTATTACTGTTTTCTATGATTGGGATATTTATGTGTCTCTTTCTTTAAAGTCATAAATTTAATGGGATAAATTAGCAAAGGCTTTATATAAATTTGAAATTATTTATTGCAAAAATTAAGCTGATCCATAGAATTGAAATTTTTATTTATTTTTACCAACTTTTTATATATATACCTATATATGCTATATTTATCAGCTTGGATTCAGCTTGAAAATTATTCAGCTTGAATATGCTTCAGCCAAAGGCAAAAGTTTTGTACTTCATGCTATTCTGTCATGAATTACCAGATGGACCTGAGGGATATATGGCCATATTCCAGAATACACTACATACACCCTGGTTAAGGTTGAAGTAATGGAGAGTTTTATGATTAAGAAAAATATAATGAAGAAATGTGAGAATTTGATTTTTTTTTCTTTTTTTAAGATGGCTTTATTTTAATAGTAACAACCCAGCTAGCTACATTTGGTTTACATTTCTTCGGAGGTCTTGTCTATGGACTACAAACATCTGAATTTCATTTGAATGTTCTAATTGATAGAGATTCTGATCAGTTTGTCGCTAGTTTGACCCTGAGTTTTAAGACACTTCTGGCCTATGAAATGTTAATGTATTCCTGTGCAGTCTCCATCCTTTTTGGAAACATAGCTAATACCACAACACTTACAGACACAGCTTGCATGACTGCAAAGCTGTTCAGTGTGTGCCCTGAGTGTACTCTCCAGTGCTCTGAGAAAGGAAAGCAAGTACTTAAATGAGTGAAATATGGGAATTAAGGAAACTTTTGTGTTCATTCAATAAATTTTGCCACCCAGTGAGGTTCACTATGACTGATCTCAAAAGTCAGAAAAAATTCATATCCTTTCTTTTCTCCTTTTGTCTCTTTTTGTGGTCTTCAATGGAACAAAAGACTATCCACTTTTTAAAAAACATAAAATAAAGTACAGATTATTTTTTTACCTCTCTAAACCAAAATCCTATTTTTTCAAATGCCTTCAGTAATGTACAATAAAATAGTTTATCATAAAGTTTGGCCAAGTAGGCTGTATATGATACCAGTGCTCTGAAACACTTGGATTTTTTCTAAGCTTAACTTGACGCTATTTACACTTGTGTCTACCTCATCCTTAAGGCAAGGACACTAGTTTGCTGTCTCAGTTGGGTGCGGCGAAGGGAACTGTGAGATCAAGATTATGTTTAAAATGGAATTATGAAGGGTTGGTACAGGGAAACACGGACATTTCAAGTATTCGTTGAGAGGCTGGAGTCCATTTACCAGAATTTAAGTAATGGATGAGGTAGGTTAGACTGGTTAGAAATTCCCAGAATGCAGTAACCATCTTTTAATAATGCAGTATTTATAAAGGTATGTGCCATTTGGGGTACACCACTGCCAGTGATATGTTCTGTTTGCAACCAAACACCAAAGCTGCAGGCATTAAAAATAGAATCCTCCAAACTGAATTCTGTTGAGTTTACACATTCTAACCAATACTGAGATGTCAGGAAAATGAATGAAATCACTTTTAAAAATGAAGAGTGGAAAATTTGAGGACATATCTGCAAGTTCTCTTTGTAATCCAATGGAAATTAAGAGACTGTCAAACACAGGGAACCTCATTTATTGTTTGCAGATGCTACACTCCCTCTGCTCCCTTAGCAATAAACTGGCATTTTGAAGAGTTCCTTCTTCCAGAAAGCAAAATGTGCTCTAAATGACAAAGAATAGGTGGCTGCATTAACAAAGCTTGCTTAGTCTCAAGGGAAGGGTAGGCCTAATATTACCATAGTTTTAATTACTATTTGATGATCTGGATAATCTTTAAGCAAGGCACTGTGTTTGATTCATTTATAACTGTCCATTGGCTTTAATACTAATAAAATCTGTCCTATTGGTGCTTAAGTTGAGATGGTTTTTGTCAAAGCTGAGAGCACCAAAACCAACAAAACCTGAACATTATAGCTAAGCGGTTTCTAAGTCCTGTGGTTAGTGAAACAACCAAAAAGACTCTGCTAGTCCCTACAACTTAAAATTACCTTTGGGGAGAGTCAGTAGGTGTTAAATTGCATTAAGAGCAGCTGAAGCAGGACAAATTTCCTATGAATAAGTGAGTTTGAAAAATTATGTAAGTGCCCATCTCAAAGTATGCCAGAAATGCATAAGAAATGTGAAACTTTTTCTTCTTTTGTTCTTCTGTTACAAGAAAGATTCACTTGTACATTCTGTACTCATCAGGTGTTGAGATTTTTGGGTTCTCATCCACTCTCAGCCAAAAGCCTGAGCTAAAACTGCTCTGAAATCAAGAAATGACGTAGTCTTTTTCAGTGCTGTATTGCTATCACTATGAAACAAAATTGAATGCTTTAAAATACATTTTTCTTACCATAGAGGGTTTTTAGATCTGGTTTTGATGTTTGTACCATATCAGAGGTACACAGCTGAATTCATTTTTTTGGCAGGTTTGAATACAAAGTGACTATTAGAAAAATTGCTTCTTAATTTTAAAGTCCTCTGGACTACTTTGTTAATTATCACCAGTCAAAAGTGTCTGATGGTTCTATCCTACAAAGTATCCCTGAGTATCTGCTTTACTTTGAGTAGGCACCTGAGTGAGCCAATTGTCTCTGGCGCTACTTATGTTAACGGAGGCATAAGTGTTCCCAGCATCTTGCAGAATTCAGCCTGAATCATAGAATCATAGAATCGGCTAGGTTGGAAGAGACCTTTAAGATAATGAAGTCCAACCTGTACCCCAAGACTGCCAAGTCCTCCACTAAACCGTGTCATTGAAGGCCTCATCTACACAGTTTTTGAACACTTCCAGGAGCGGTGCTTCCACCCCTTCCTGGGACAGCTTGTTCCAATGTCTGACGACTCTCTCTTTGAAGAAATTTTTCCTAATATCCAATCTAAACCTCCCCTGTCACAGCTTGAGGCTGTTACCTCTTGTTACTTGGGAGAAAAGATGGAACCCCACTTCACTACAACCTTCTTTCAGGTCGTTGTAGAGAGCAATAAGGTGCCCCTTAAGCCTTCTACTCTCCAGACTAAACAACCCCAGTTCCGTCAGCTGCTCCTTATAAGAGGACCTTTCACCAGCTTTCAACCCTTTGCCGGTGTTGTTGCCCTTCTCTGGCCCCTCTCCAGCACCTCAATGTCTTTCTTGCAGTGGTGGGCCCAGAACTGAGCACAGGATTCGAGCTGTGGTCTCACCAGTGCCCAGTACAGGGGGATGATTAGTGCCCTGGTCCTACTGGCCACACTATTGCTGATACAGGCCACGATGCCATTGGCCTTCTTGGCTGCCTGAGCCTGAATATGTTACTTGAGACTGAACTAGCCCTGATAACTTTTTTCCTAATGTGCACATTACTACTATGACATGTCATGGTTTTTGACATATCAGCTGCCCTGTCACTTGTCATCCCAGACATCTACAGCATCTTGTCATCCCATCCCACTTGTCATCCCATCCCATCTACAGCAGCCAGTGATCAGACAAGTGATTCTGAAAAGCAACAGCTACAGTAAACTATTGGGTTTTTTTTCCTTTGTGTTGTTGCCATGAATTTCAAGAATGAAGGCATCTGTGAGTTGCGAGGGAGCAGCTGTAATCTTATTTATACATTATATGTAACAGAGAGCAAGACATATTTAAAATACTCAGACCGAGTTCTTTGAACAGACAGAATGCTGCTGGGGAAGGAGCATTTTTCAATGTGTTCCACAATAGATGGTTTGTGATTCAAAGAAAAGGAATGTCTTGTGAGGAAAGAGAAATCTATGGCATGTATTAGAAATCGAAAGAACTAGTATAATTTTGGAAATAGGATATGATAGAAAGAAGATAAAATTAGCTGCCTCTGGGCAGATTATAATTTTTTTTTATGACTACTAAAAATTTGAGCTCAAGGAAAATATCTTCAGTAGTAAAAAGTTAACAATGATAATCACTCACATGCATTGGGGTGATTATTTCTGTTTTCTGACTTTTCCTGCTACCAAGATCTCTTCATATATTTGGCTGTCTGTTAAATGGCTCCTGTTCTCCCCTTTTCTCACATCAGTGAGATCCAACATCCATCCAAGAAGCAGGACTGGAAAAAAGATTGAGCATACATCTGAGGGGTTCATCCAGGAAATAGGCATGCTATGGCATAGGTTCAAGGTCAATTGAAGGCTGAAGACAGACATACATATTCCATAGTCAAGGACTGGGCTGAAATGGAGCCTATGGGCAACAGTGCAGATGGAGGTTCCCAGTGAGGCCTGTCATGGTCATTGAGACCTATTAACGCCTTGTGGTGGTAGAAAGCAAGAGACTTTTTGGAAGGACCAGGGGAAATTTGTCATGGGAAGCCACAGATCCAAAGCACAGATAATTTATTACTCTCAGGAACTTTTTCTGAGTGTAATAAGGGCCATTTAAATACCATTTTACTGTACAGTGGGCCTCAATCCCAATGCTGGCCACAGTGTAACAAGAGCCTTATAATGAAGGTGCATCTTTCGTTCTCTCTCAATTTGTACAGAAGTGGTTGATTTTCCCTCATGAGTCTTATATAAAACAGGAGAATGTCTCTTTGTGAGAGATTTATAAACATGTCCTTGAAGACTGAATGGAGAGGGCCATGTTCTGCTGAGGGGCTCTCAGATTTTCTAATCTTCACCACAGTCAACTATTGTCCTTGTGTTGTTTCATCCTAATGTGACTCTCTGTCATATTTTCTCCCCTAACACCTTGCAGTTCATTATACCAGAATACATATTCAGTGTTGAGAAAGCAATCTTATTACATTCCTGCCTGAATCAAGCAGTACAAGGCTATTGCCTTCAGAGAAAAATTGACGTGTTTTTTGTGCTTTGACCTCACAGATTTTACTTAGTCATGTAACGAGGCTTTATTCTGCGAGAAACGCTAGGGTTTTACTGACAACTGGGAGGGCTTTTAGTAAAACATGCGTGATTAAAGCACTAAAAATTATTTAAGATGTAAAAGCCAATGGAAACTTGTATTCACTCGGTCAAAGCAATTTAATAAAATGTATTAAAATTAGCACTTCTTAACAAGCCACAGAGCCTGCCAAATTGCATTTTGAAAGACGAATGAGCACACCTTTGCTAATAAGACCCTTTATGTCTGTTTGAGATGAGCTTCTGCTAATTGTGTTTGACTTCTAGGTGGGAGGCTTGAAGAAGGAAAAGTTTGTCATAGGGTGTCAAATCCTGAAGCGTGTATCATTTTTCCATGTGGAGTTGTGCTGAAATGCTGCAGTGCTACAGCTGAATTGAAGGGGAGCAGGCAACAACTAAGTTATGTACACACCTCTTCAATAAACAGTGAATAATTCTTAAGCTATTCCTTGGTAGTTGAGGCAGGTCTCACACTTCAGGAAAATAAAAAAGTGTTGAAATTGAATTATTTCTGATGTCTTTTGTTTAGGAGCTTGTGTGATTAATCTGTCACCAGCAGTGGATGCAGGGGAGGTAGGTGCTCTGAGTCCTGGCATGGGGTAAAGCAAGGAGAAGGAGAAAAAGAGTCCTTGACTCAAATCTAGATGGGATCTTGTGCACAGAAGGACCCACAGTACTTGTTAAAAAAATCTTAAGTATTAATAGAACTCCTGTCTCTTGTGGTGGTGATTAGCTTGTTGAATGATTCAGATTTTTGAACTATTCTGATAACTTGTGCTGGAGAAGAAAAATTTAAATGTGTGCTTTTTTCTTACAAATACACTCACTAGACCATGCTCTGGTAGTCTGCAGCTTTCAAACCATTCAAGCTTGGGAGCAACTTCCTTATAGGAATGGGGTGTGTGAAAAGATTTCATGTTTTCAAATTGGGGTTTATAGGTTCATGTGTTTGCTATAAGAATGGGTCAGATGGGGATAAAAGTGCAAACTTTCTGTTCAGGTTTTCAGTCCCTTACCAGCATTGCTTACTCTGACTGCTCTGTAGTGAAACATTAAGTCCAGTAAATTATTTGTATTGGGTTTCTAGTTGGTGGGGTGGAAAATCATGGTTGTGTGATGCAGTGTGCCGTCACCTTAACTTCTGATGAGGGAGTGAGGTAACAGCCTGTTAGAAACCATATTTAACTGAGTGCTTGAAGATTTCTAAGCATCTACAGCACTTGTCCTTATGTAGCTGGTTAGTGCAATCTCAGCATCATCCCTATCACCCATCGCTTCAAACCTTCATGAGCGCATACTTGACTGTGCCCCTACTGTATATTTTCTTAGCTTGTGGCTTTCTTAATGTTTGTTTATTACTAGAGTAAAAAAAATAATTACAATTAAATGGATTTTTTCTTCTCTGAATTTTAACATGTTTTTCCATAGTTAAAACTCTCAAAGAAAAAAGGATTATATTGAAATTTTCTTATTGCTTTCACCATTGAGTAGCAATTGAAAAGCAACTGCATGAATAGATCTGCAAAAAAGAAACGAGAAAACCATTGAACAAAGGAAAGTAAACATTTTCAGAATTAAAATAAAAGAATGCTTTAAAGTTATTATTAAAAGCATTCTTATTAAAGCATAACCTTAATAATAAGCATAAAATTATTTCAAAACTTTTGTGAAAGTTGTTTTACATTCTTCTAACCTATTTACAAAATCTTGTGACCATTCTTCTATAAATCTATTAACTTTTGATGCAGGTGCATTTCACACAGTCACAAATGAAGTTTAAGGAATTTGGTACTCACTTTTCTTCAAAGAATAAGACACAAATACCTTGTAACACCCACATTCTAGTGTCTGTTCCTTATGTGATCAGGGTGAATATTTGCTGTTGATGGGAGAACTTGAGAGTTTTGCCAATTTTGTGGCTCTTCTAAAATTTCTATTCTTGATTCAAGAAACCATGGATCTATAAAACTGATTTCTACTCTTGCCCTGCCTGTAGGATTGTAAGGCTTTTCTGGTCACTACAGTCCATTATACCAAATTATACTCCAAATTATACTGAAGATAAACTTTTTATGGGACTATTTTGAAAATAAAGCATCCCAAAAATATCCAAACTATAACCTGAGTAGTGGTTTTCTGCTCATAATGCACTGATTTTTTAAAAGTAATTGCTACTATATAAAAAATTTAAGCTTATTTCAATTACTCAGTTACTGATGGGAAGGAAAGATGGTACTTCTGAAGGAAAAAATTCAAACCCCAGCCTCATCATTGTGAAATTCAAAACTGCTGAAAACCTATGACAACTTATGAGATGTGCCCAATAAAAATGTGCAGCTATGACTGTAGTTGTCAGAAATTTGACTGTGATAAATGCCTATCAGCTATAAGCACTGGAAGCACATTTTGGTCAGTTTCTTTAAGGTCTCCACAGCTTTAACCCAAGAAGCCTGGCAAGGCTGGTAGGTTCTGTCTGGTCTGTACTTTCTTGGTTCTTGTGCTGGATGACAGCCAGTGCATTAGTGCTGGACCCGTTCCTGCTTGTGCCTGGAATTACTTCCCAGGAGACAGCATGGCCCCCATCAGCCAGCGTTGCAGAGAGGCAAAGTACTTGGGTAAACTCAGGCCATCTGTTGGTTGCATCAATTATTTTTCCCCATTTGCCTATCGAGCCATACGGTTTTTATCTTTCCCTGCCCTTTCCCCAAAAAATGTGGTTTTGCTTTACTCAGTTCTAGTGATAGGCAAATAGATTTCTTGCTACTTTTTTCTTCTTCACTTCTTGTGGTTGCGTGCATTTCTTTGTGGTGGCTTTGTTTAACGAATCAAATTATCTCCTTTATATACGTGCTCCGCTTTGGAAATAGTTAATGTCTCTCTTATCTTACCAGACATAACCTTCACTCACGATAGAGAAGTAACATGATTATAGTTCTTTTCCCCCTTCTTCCACCCCGTCTTTTCCCCTCCTTTCACTTCGCTATTTCCCCTTTTTTTTTATTTTGCCTTTTCATCTCTTTTCTTGTTTTTGTCTTTTTCTTCTTCTTCGCTATCATGTGAAATAATAAATAAGGGACTAAACTCGTTACATTAGCATAACTTAAATGATTTACTTTGAACTTTATGTTCGTTGTTCAGCATTCAAGGAAGAATTCAATCCAGCAGTTATGATTTGATTTCAACTTCAGTCACTTCAAAGGATCTCAATTTTACATTTCTCTCAGCACGATATGGGAATCAGATTCCTTGAGCATTTAGCAGCTGAACTATCCATCACTAGACATAGTCAGTTTTGAAGATGTATTAAATGATTTTTAGTGGCACCTCCTACCTCTCAGACAAAAAGGTGAAGTATTTCTTTAATCCAAAGCACCTTTCTGAAGCTCTGCAGTAAGAGCAGAGGATATCATGATACCTGTCCTGTCAAGTCACTTTGCTGGTTTTGAATGTCTGCTGCCATTTTGATTTATTTCCATTTTTCCCTCTTCTTGCAGATTTATTTGAAAAACAGAGATTTGTATACTGTGGAAGCCAACAACCCTCGTCAGCTTGTGGAACTTGCAGCCAGAGACATTGAAAAGCTTCTGAGTAATAGATCTAAAGCCTTGGTGGTGAGTACTAATGGACTGAGTTTTCTATTTAGCATTTTAAAAAATCATTATTTATTATTGAAACATGCTTTTATTGTTATTTTTTCTGCCTACACACTTACGGGCAATGTCGGCCTAGTGTGTATAGCATATGACATGTAGAAAGATGGCTTGTGACTTCATAGTAGAAAATGAACTCATTAGTTCATTGGCATAGGGCAGATGCTCATAATATTGATGGGCAGGGTAGGAATCACAGCCAAGTAACAAATCAAGTTATAAATAGATGGGAAAATATTCCTCTATGTAGCGTACATTAATGTTTATGACTTGATGATCACTGTACTCTACAGTCAGCAGTGATGTTGGGGAAACAAGTAGAGCTTTTTTAAATGTGATGTAAAAGTAATGTTATCTTTGAAGTCATGATTGCTCATTTTGGTACTATTCTATATAGGGTGTATGTACACTAACTAAATCTGTTGAAATTTGGTCTGTCTTATTCAGTCTCTCCTGATGGCAGCAACTTATCCTTCTCCTTCAACAAATGTAACCATGTGTGAATCAGATTAATTTCCATACCTATTCTATCTCTGATTTGCTAATTTAATCTGTATTTCAATCATGTTTCGTATCAGCAAATTTAATCTTGAACTATTAGTGGGAAGACCACGCTGCATTGTAACCTCACAATTCTTCATGCTTTAAATAAGAAGCAGCTATTTCTTAAAAGTGCTTTTGCCATCAGTCCCTTTCTCTTCTACCCTATAAGACACTAAACCTGGGTAATTGCTTTTTATGATTCCTACTCACATCACTCTGACTCGTATAAGAGTTTTGAGTTCTTTCCAAAAGATGCTGAACAAACATGCATGGCGGGATCTGGATGAATTCATAAACATGCTTTTTACAGACTTGAACTACTAGACATAGGTTTAAAGGATGGAACAGCAGACTGGGATTCCCTGAGCAATTGCATATCCACATAGACTTGCAGATGAATTTGGATGTGTCATTTAAAGTTAAAGAAAGAAGAAAGAGCGATTAATTCACCTAACTGTAGACATCTACGCAGCTGGTAGTCCTAAACTCCTTTTTTGTTCAGTAGAATAAAACAGGCACTTCTCAGTCAGGATTGACCTGATATGCTCTGAATAAGACTTTAAAAGGGGATGAACTCCAGCCCAGAAGTACTAACTTCTTGCTTTCTCTTTCAGAGGAGCCTCAGTATAAATGTCTATATTGTAGATGTATAAAGTTGGAGATGAATCCCACCCAAGCAGTCCTCTTATCAGTACAGTTTCATGCATCTGAAGAAGCAGTCTGAGAGTGAAACTGCTGCTGCAAGCTGTCTTGAGGACTAGCCTTCTTGTAGGCAATGGGATTTTGTTTTGTCTGTTATCCCTGAATAGGTACCGCAGGATGTACCCATTTTCCTGCCTTTTTGTTCTTAAGAGGAGTTCACATTTTCAGTTCCCATAGCTTCCCTTACATGCAGTGTACATCAGAGTTATCTGAGCCAAAGCTTCTCTGCTTCACTCAAATGAGTGCAAAATAGATACGATTTTTTGTTTGTTTTCCTTGTTTTAACTCAATGGGCATCTGTTTATCTAGCACTCTGTGGACTCAGTATTCTTATTGCAAAATATTATAAGTCATTTGCAGAGCTTTGTGAATGTACCAGTTTTTCCACTATTTTCACATCAAGCCATGTAAGTCTGATGTTTTTAAGTTATCACAGCCAAACCTTATATTTTCTTGTGACTCAAGATTAATGTAAGGGTTTATGTGTGTCTGTGGTGGTTTGATCTTAAAACTGCAAGAAAATTAAGTATCTCATGCTTTAGAAGAGATTCCAGAATATTTTTTCTGTCAGTGTGGGAGAAGAGTCCCTGCCTCACTTCAGGCAAGGCCACAGTCACTTCTTGAAAGCAGTAATACGATTCAGTTCTCTGACGTAAAAGAAGATTCAGTTAGGCGAAGGATGTTCCATAAGTCCAGTTGCTCCTAATGGCTCAGATATTTATACTGCCTTTTCTATTTGTAGATATCCTGGATTTATATCAGAGCTTTCAGTGACTTCTGATTTTAAAGCTTCCTCTGGATTATTTTTATACACAGTAGACATTCACTTATTATGTCCTCCATCTGAACTGTTACTTTCTACAAAAAGAATTTCTTCCCCTTCCATATGTATTTCTCTTTCTTCTGTTTTTTAAGGACTATCCTTATGCTGACATTTTGAAAACCTTATGTAGTGAAGCTGAATTATTTATCTGCAGTTTAAGTCTTCTTAAATCTGCTGGGTCACTTTTTCTTTGAAATTAGGAGTGGAGTTGAATGGAACTGTTACTAATGATTATGCAAAGGATTTTACTGTTGGGGCTAATATGACTCAAAGTGTTAATTAAGACCTGAATCCTGAAAAGAATATGATGCAAAAGGACAATACATCCTCCAGTGATGCCACAAGGAAGGTGCCTGTGAATGACATCTACAGTGTCATTGTTCAGAGACTAGCATACCCGAGGCATGCCATGTTTTTCTGTAGGCTTGCTTCACAAACAATCTTTGGACAAGGTTATAATAAGCAAATATTAATGATGACTTTTCTAATAATAAGCTGTCTTCCCTTGAGCTGCAAGAGCACCTTTGAAAGAGAAATAACTCTTGCATTCCAAATTATTTGTGTTTTCAGGCAACTTTGTGCTAGAAAACTCTCTAGCTGTGACTTAAAGGTAAAATTAATTAGTGGAAACATGGAAAAGCTTTGTGGTTTCATTTCTAGTTTATATGAGAAAAGATTACAGCAAACATCTGGACAAAGATGACTTATCTTGCTCTAAGGAAAAAAGTCTATTTTTATTTTTGTCGTGTGTATGAATTTATGTTTGGGAGAAGCTTAAAAATGGTGGTTGAAATAGGTACCTATTTGGGGAAGGAGAAAAGGGAAAGGCATAGTCTAAACTTAGAGGGCTTTCCTAGATAGCTATTACTTGAAAATGTTAGCAAGAGAATTAAAAATTAGGATGAAAAGAAAATGGAGAATTTTCCAGCAAAGCGTAATGGAGAAAGAGAGTGGTATGAGTAGTAAGGAGGAAGACAGGCAACAGCCTTACAGTTAAGGATGTCAAAGACTATCTTGCGGTACAGCCTATTGGTCAAATAGTAAACATTTCTTTAGTGGTTTACTGTTCACCATTATCTGTCTGCCTGGCCTAACACTACTGAACACACACTATTTTGATATTATGGAATTTCCATATGCATATGGTATGCATGTTGTTCTTCGACTTGATGATCCTTATGGGTCCCTTCCAACTTGAGATATTCTATGATTCTATGGTATTATAGGCAAGTTAATATTCTGTCTCTGTGTATCTATCTTATTAAAAGATAGTGTACAGACTAGCTGTGCTACCATTGCAACCTGCATTTCCAAGTGTGTAAATGGAAAATGGGTGGAGATTTCATTGAAAATATATCTTGCAATAACTACAGGCAAAACTCACAAAGGTTCTTGGATATTTTTCATGTACACAATCTTTCCAAGGATACCGACAAATAGTATGCCTAGCCCATTAAGCAGTCTTGCAGCTAAATTGTTCATCTTCACTAGAGTTATCCTCTATTTTAAAATCCCTACCTCATTCATCAGTGCAATAGCTTTCTGGGGCTATGTAGATCATGCTAATAGATCATAATCTTTCAATTCTGATGGAAACTAAATAATTAACGCCCACACACTTTTGTTTATACAAAAGACAAGGATACTTGTATCTGGGGGTTACTAACATTATTTCATGAGTATCATTAGAAATACTAAACCTTATAATATAGTTATAAAAGATGGTTTGAGGAGTTACAAATATTTTCTCACTGACTATATAAAAATAAATCCTTTTAAACTTATTAATATATGAGATGGACTCATATTTTATTGCACATGTAAAATACTGTCTTAAGTTTAAGATTTGCACAGATTGCAATTTTTGTTGCCGCACTATGAAATTTAAAATTGTGAATTCTGTTCTTAGAAAGGCATATTTTAAAAATTCTGTGCTTTGCAAAGTGCTTTTCTGGGATTTTGTTTTCTGCGCATGCATTGTGTTGTGAGGGAAATGAAGTATGGCATCTGAAAGTAATATTCGATCCAGGGCTGCCCACCAAATCTAAGGCACAGCTTCACTCTTGTGTGATCTCAGGGGTGCTGCCCTTGGCTTTCCTCTGTCCATCTGAGCAGCCCATTATTCATCGAGTATAGGGGAACACCCTGAGTCTTCTATGGTAGGAAAACCTGCAATTTTAACGCCTTGCTAATTATTGCTAATATATTGAATTGAAGAGAGTAAGCAAGTGTGGATCTCTTAGGTAACAGGGAATTAAAGTTAAGAGAAAAAACGATGAATAAACACCTACTAACAGTCTTTGCAAACACAGCCAGCAGAAAATGTTACAGACAGAATCAAAAGATCATATTTCTTGCTCAGATAAGATTCCTTTCTGCATTTGTAACTTATTTAACTGTTGGCAACAAGTTTGTGTAATACTTTGAGATGAATCCTACTTGTCCTCACATTCAAAATTAAGATGTATGCATATTTCCCTGCAAATCTTCTTTTCCACTGTGACATAACTCTTTCTGGAAAGCCTCAGTGTCAGTATCTTGTGGTGAACACTGTGGTGTATGCTCACAGTACATTTATTAATAAACTCTTCTTCCATTACTGCTCATATTTTAATGTAACAGAATAATCATTTGTGTAAAGCAAATTCTACTAGACTACATTTCACTAAAGAGTGAGAAACACTCATATTTGCACTGACAAATTCCTGCTTAATATTGCTTTGTTTTGCTGTGGGGTCATTTTTTTTCTCTTTTATCTATTAAACTCTTACATTAAGGTCATTCAATGGAAGGTACTAGTCAATAACCTTGCCTTCTTGGGCTGCATGTAGACAAAGATGAGTTCCATATGGATTTGCACCTTATTGTCTAGATTTTTTCAGCCTTCTCGGCCAAAGGCGTCATATCTTCAGTACAGTCTTTATGGCTTGGTTTCTTCTGAAAACTGAGGAAACTGAGTTTCCATGGAAACTGAGGCACAGATTGTGTGCTAGGAGACAGGTTCCCTCTACGTGCTTTTGGGTAATGTCCAACGTGCACAACTGTGTCTGTGACTGCGGAGCTTAGAATGTTTATCTACTGGTTTAGATGCAGTTTCAACACAGCTGTGCAAGTGTGTCCAGATCTCTTAGTATTTCCCTGCTCGCCTTCAGTGTCTCACAATATAACTAGGAAGATTAAATAAACATGGTATAATGTATTTTGAGACTCCTGGCCTGAGGCGCTGTAAACTTTCAATAGGGTTGGGGATTTTTCTGTAGCCTGAAAGACCTTCAAAACTAAAATAAATTTTGTAAGTGTGCTTCATACTCTTGTTTTTTGGTAGGGATCCAGAACTCTAGCTTGAATTTTGTTTGGATGTCTAAAACTAACCGAACATTCTCAAATACACTTTGGGACACCCACCTTCTGGTCTGCTAACTGTAAATTGCCGGTACTAGTATGGTACTTTAAAACTTAGAGCTAATCACTCTGTGAGGATTTGGGCCAGCTCTGTGAGCTGAAAATGTCTGTGTATACATATGGATAAGCATCTGGATCCAGATACACTTGCACAGGTGTGTTGAAATTGCATCTAAATTATGTTCCAGTGTGTAGACTGGAAGTATGTATTTTCCCAGTTATCTTCTAATCTAAAAACTAAATAGACAAAATATCTGAGCCGGGAGAAGTATGTGCAACTCAGTTCTTTTCCTTCACATTTAAATCCTCTGATCATAGGGCTAAAGTCCTCCAATCCATACTATAATCTGTGCAAAAGTCATAGAATCATAGAACAGTTAGGGTTGGAAAGGACCTTAAGATCACCTAGTTCCAACACCTCTGCCATGGGCAGGGACACCTCACCCTAAACCATGTCACCCAAGGCTCTATCCAACCTGGCCTTGAACACCGGCAGGGATGGAGCATTCACAACTTCCTTGGGTAGCCCATTCCAGTGCCTCACTAAGCTTATGGTAAAGAACGTCTTCCTTATATCCAATCTAAACTTCCCCTGTTTAAGTTTTAACCCATTAGCCCTTGTCCTATCACTACAGTCCCTAATGAAGAGTCTCTCCCCAGCATCCCTATAGCCCCACTTCAGATACTGGAAGGCTGCTATGAGGTCTCCACGCAGCCGTCTCTTCTCCAGGCTGAACAACCCCAACTTCCTCAGCCTGTCTTCATACGGGAGGTGCTTCAGTCCCCTGATCATCCTCGTGGCCCTCCTCTGGACTTGTTCCAACAGTTCCATGT
>WYDI02035820.1:0-18728 GCA_009867235.2 Psittacus erithacus | reverse complement strand
TTGGAGCAAGCTGCTCCAGTGGAAGGTGTCCCTGCCCGTGGCAGGGGTTGGAACTGGAGGAGCTTTAAGGTCTCTTCCAACCCAAACCATTCTATGATTCTGTGATTCCACGATAACTGATATCAAGTCACTACTAAAAATCACAATGAAATACCTGCATTTTACAGTTCCAGCTTTATACCTGGAATGGAAACTAGCACACAAACCACCACTCTCCTCCTACCCCAAAAAGCCCTGTGAGATTATTTCCTTTCACATGCACCACAGCTCTGCACAGAATTGAGGTTTAAGGGCTTCTTTTCTATCTTTTGTCATCTGGGTTTAATAAGGGTAAATGTTCAGGAGGCAAAAAAGAAAGAGATTTAATTGTTTTCAGCACAGAACTTATTCTGGTGTAAGACTATTGCTGATTCCTTCAGATAGTACCACAACTGTACATCTTCATAGGAACATTTCAACCCTTTTCCACTTCCCAACACAATTAGGAGGTAGGTTGCCTAACTTTTGAAATAAAACATATGGACTTTTGTTTTCCCCATCCACATTCCTACCCGGAATGATATTCCAAGCCCGAAAGTCCAAGCTCAACAGGCACACATATCACAAACTTGGCCATAATGGGCACGCAGTCACCCATTGGATCAACATCTTTCAATTTATTAGCATGACAAAGGACACAATTATTTTGGATATGCCTGAATGCAATTTTCATTAACTTTGCAATGATTTATTAACAAAAGTGTCAGGAATGTAATAAAAGCAGCAGGAGTCCTCAAAATGCCAAAATAAGAGAAAAAAATAAGAAGAATAAAGGAAGAAGAATACAGCAGAATTTCCAAACATGCCTTGCAGCATCAGGTCAATAAGGTTGCTTGATTCTATCAAAAGCATCACCATGGTGAGTGAAGTCTGCAATTAACACAGAGTAAGCACAAAAAATGCTAATATCTCATTTGAATGTAATTATGCACAGATTACTGTTCACTGGAACAAGAAAAGGGATTTTAATTGTCACCCAAAGTTGCGTGCAAAACCCAGGATTCTGCTTAACTTGTTTTGTTCAGGAGAGTTTACATGACACTAAAAATGAAGAGTTCACAAGTGCTGGGGTTCAGTGGCTTTGGACAATGACTACACTGACTTTGTATCCAGTGTGTAACTTCCTGGAGTCCTTTCTGTGCCATCCCTCCATGTATGTTGGCAAGGTTAGTTTGTAATAAGTTTCTCCATTGTTTGCATTTTAATACTATTTGATCTCATTTACATGTTTAAATTTGTTCCTGTAATAAAATTCATTAGTATGTTTATCATAACCACATAATGAATATAGCCCTTATGTAAAATAAAAAATTGAAAGTACATTAGAGACATTACAAGCTGCTTGAAATGACTGTGCTTTGCATATTATACCTTATTAATTAAATTATAAATTATTTATTTATGTATGTCTTTAATCAGGGGCAAGCACTAGAACAATATTGTATTAGTATAAGGAACACAATACAACTCCAAGCCAATTCACACGCGGACCGGCTTTCACATACATACTCCTACAGACTCATTTTGCCATGGGATGGCAAATGCCACCCCCCCGTGTGCATCCGGGGATGTGAAAGAGCTATTTAAAGGGCAGTGAGGGGAAAATGTTTCTTGTGCACGTTAAAACTTCACTTGTTCAGATAATATCTCTTTGCCTTTTCCTTCGGAAGAGAATAATTAAATCAGACATGCAAATGGAACCAGAGAATACATCGTTATTCAGGCTAATGCCACGTTCATATTCTAGAGTCCACTGATTTAAAAGAAATAAATAAATAAGGAAGAATTAGAATTTTTTCTGTCAGTGTTTTCTAAAGTTCAGCAGACAAAATTTAGCATTACGGAATCATAGATAATGTTAGAAAAATAGCACAAGAGCATCCAGACGGTTCTTCCAGTTCACATTCTTTTTAACTAAGCTGTTATAAAGAAAAATTAATCCAGTGATGTGCAACCTTATTACTGTAAGAAAAATAGAATTTATCAAAAAGAATTAATAGTTGGTAGAAAACTATTAGGCATTAAAAACAAAACTCACAAGATTACAGAGAAATGAGACTGGTATATTTAAAGGTCAGTGGAATCTGTAGAAAAGATGAGGGTCTGAAGAAAGTGAAAGAAATTAAAACAAGAAGGCAAGAATAACATTTCCAAATGCATAACTGAGAGAGGAGATGGGCACAGAACTTGTTCTCATTCTGATACCAAGAACTGTGGTTCTGTTTTAATTTTAATCCCACTGGGAACTCAAAATGGGCCACTAAAGGATGCGCATCTTTGTCATGGGGTTTGTTTGATTCAGTCTGAATCCTGAAGAGTATCTGATACTAAGAGTAAAAATGCCTTAAAAATGCGTATGTGCACACACACACACTGACACAGTAGAGCAGAACAACTGCAAAAGCTGAAATTTAAAAGCAATGGGGAAAATTATGGATAAAAATCCAAACATCGATCCCCATTCAGTAGCTGCACTCAATACAGAGACCTTCAGAAATAAAGCAAAGGAGACATTGAGGAAAAACCCCAAACTTTTAACTCAAATCCTGAAGCACAAATACATTCTTTAATACTTCCCAGTGAGCAAGGAAAAGCTATGAAATGGAACTACCAAACCTGAAGACATCCTGCACTCCCAGCAGGAAAAACCAAAACAAAACCCAAGCAACCAATCGGGCATGTGCCAAAATTACATTTCAATTTACAGGATACAGAAGATGCTGAACAGTTGGATTAGTCTGTGCCTAACTGGGGAGAGCTTGACCAGCAGTACAGGCTGCGGAGTTAAGGAACATGGATACCGGTCCACCCTTGGCCATGCACTGCTTGAGACTCCAAAAGAGAGATGGCCCGACTCAGAGAAGTAACTCAAAATCAATCAAGAGGAGCTCAAAGCTCAGCCCATGGTCTGATAACACAACCAAGACAAAGCCTGAACTCTAAAGGCAATGGATTAGTTTGGTAGGCAAGCATTTAAACCAAACCAATGAGTGAACAAGCTGTGAATAATGAACAGTGCTGGAGCATAATTTATACCCCTGGGGAAATTCTGCTGCTTCAACAGAAGCTGCAAATTGTTCCAGGAACCGGGAAGAAGGACCAACAGCAGAGATGCATTTGTTTACCGCATAATGACCAAACAAAACTGTTCATTTCTTCCTACACCAGAAGCCACTCAAATATTTGCAAGCATATGCATGCGTACATGAGTAAGAAAGAAGGTTACTTCCATCCATGGACAAGGGAATATTGCTGATGGAGCTGAGGTCACGCTAAAAACCTATCCTAATGAGTTTCTAAGAAGTGGCCTCAGGACATGCCTGGATCCATGCCCGTACATGCAGTATTCCCTCAGAAGACACCTTTTTCCAGAGACCAGTACCTTAAGCCATGTTCATCTGGAAATACACTTTTAATGAATAACAGAAATTACAGTCTACCTGAAAGATGTTTTCATTTGAGGTCACACAGTTGAAGACAAAAGGCCTTAGGAAGCTTTAGAAAGTGAAAGATGTTTTCATTTGAGGTCACACAGTTGAAGACAAAGGGCCTTAGGAAGCTTTAGAAAGTGAAAGACATGCTGGTCTAAACATAATCAGACACAAATGTAAGCTCCATTTAGAAAAGATCAAAGCAAAACCAGAACCCCGAAGAGACCAAACCACAGCAGCTGCCTGCAGTGAGGCTGCGGTCATATCACCATTCCCCACAGAGAAGAACACTCAAGAGTCTTGGTAAACACAAACTAGGCTGGGAAATGAATCCCTATTTGAGAGACCTGAAGGCATCACACTTGGCAGTGCCAGGTTAATGGCTGGACTTTTTAAGGTCCTTTCCCGCCTAAATGATTCTATGATTCTATTATTCGGGCAGAGGATATTGTCACAGATTGGACTTCCACAAGACACTCTTTGACAGCACCAGACCTCGGCTGATCAGCTGGTGCCATCTGTGGTGCCTAAAGCATAAGAAGTTTCAAAACCTCAGCCCTTCCACCAAGTCTTTCACCTTTCCAGCCTACAAACAGTAGCAGAGGACACAGGGGAAAAAGAGACAGACTAGTGGGCCCCTGGCTGCAGGTCCTGCTGCTTTCCTTCCACAGCATCGCCTTGTCTCTATGCCTGTTCCTACTTCCCTTTCTTCACCAGGCAGGCTCCCACAGCAGCTCGTCACAGATGTCTAGTGGGCATATGGAAAATTCTTTATGCATCTAAGGATATCAAGGATATTCAAGAACTTTTCTTGGGTCCCTGTAACAGAGGTGTAAAATGCACAGCACATCTACTTCTGTGGCTGGGCTGCAGTGTAAAGCTCTACCAGATGAAGAGAAACCACCTCATCAGAGCAGCACTGGGCTGGCACAGGCTCTTCTACCATGCTTTGAAAAAACATTAACTCAGGTAGATAAATTCTGAGGAACAATAGATGAAATCTTCCACTTCTAACTGTGAAGGGCAGAAGGGACACCTCACCTGCCCTTTTGCCCAAGAGACTTCATTATAGACGAGTCTCAGTGGATTAAGACAGTGGTGAATTCAAGGATTTGGAGTTATCAGAATAAATGAATTTATCACCTCTGCTCAGTACCACTGAGAACTTAGTTCAACAGCAAGGCTATGCAAAAGTACAAGGTGTTTCAAACATAGGCTGAAGGGTGTTGGAAAACTGCATAGATTAAAATGTGTATTGGTTTGGGACTGGGATTTTTGTGGGGGGTTTTGTTTGATTGGTATTGAGAGGTTTTTTGTTTGTTTGCTTGGTTCGGTTTGGGGTTTGGGGTTGGTTTTCTGTGTATTTGGGTACTATATTAACAGTCCCAGTTCCCTTCAGCAATAACACACTGAACAATCCAAAGACATCCTGACTCCTCTAAAGTTTAGCCAAACAGAACACAGCACATTTCAAGAATACTTTCATTAGCATTTCATCATCACCATAAGCAGAACTATGCTATGACACAGAATTGCAGAATCATCGAATAGTTTGGGTTGGAAAGGACTTAAGACCACTCAGTTCCAGTCCACTGTCATAGGCAGGAATGCCTCACACTGGACCACGCCACGAAACAGTGGTTTGAAAGGGGAATGAAAATCCCAGGTTAAAATTAAACCCCAAAATCATTGTAAAATAACAAAGAATTAGGGGCTTTCACTAGCATTTCCAGGAATTTCCCTACAATATGGATAACATGAACTGCTGATGGCTTTTTCCATGCAACAGGCAGGGTGCTAGTTCCCATTAAGTGTTCAACACTGCAATTTAACTTTTGCAAGAATACTCAACATGAGATTTGAGTTCTTGGTCTCATCTTACAAAGTTACAACATCCTCAATCTGTATCAGACACGACTCCCCAAACAAGCCAGTTCAACTCAGTGACCTGCTTTCCTCCTCCTCCTCCTTCTTCTGCTTCATTATACTTTATAAAATTAATTTTAAATGATGATTCCTCTAGACATTCGATAAGAGCTTATTAATACCTTAAGCCATGTCAGGATTAAAAAGAAGAAAGATAGATCAGCGTTGATAAAATTACTCTATTTCAAGGCAGGGAAAACATGCTTCAAGTAAGAAAATCTACTCATTAATTAGCCTGGAGATGATGGAGCAGGGAGGATACATCTGGAATAGTTCTTTGCATGGAGGAAAAAAAAAGGCTAAAAATATAGAATAGACCAAAGCTGAGGTTTTCACTGAAAAATGATTGCACAGAAAAAGTGAAATGTTTTAAAGTATTTAAATGGGGAGGAGGAGAGGAAGAATGACACATTTGCTCTTAACTTCCTTCCTCAGCATGCAACTATTTAAATAGGCTATTGCAGACTATCCTTGCCGATGTGGTCTATCAAGAGAAGGAACAGTATCATTTTCTAGCTCTGTGTATGACAAAAAGTACAGGATTATTCTCTTCAAAGTCCCTGGTCAAAGTCAGAAAGTGGTTTTCATTCCCAAAGTACAATTTCAATGCAGGACCTATTTCCTGGAAATTTATATCACAGAAAAATATGGGAAGAGACATTTGAAATGAACATTATTCTAAATCCTGCTTCTTTTCTAACATGAAAG
This sequence comes from Psittacus erithacus, assembly GCA_009867235.2. Lineage (NCBI taxonomy): Eukaryota > Metazoa > Chordata > Aves > Psittaciformes > Psittacidae > Psittacus > Psittacus erithacus. Next base: position 12,624 of record WYDI02035820.1, on the reverse strand, counting down.
GTATTATTCATCCAAAAAAACCTGGATCCTTTGAAACCATAATACAACATTCACATTCACCTCCCACCACTGGAAAACTTGCTAGTTTCTAGAAGTGTTTTCATTTTGAGAAGGTATGGGCACTGTTCTCACAAGGTCCTAGCAGGCCTTACTGTATAACCTAAAAACATTCATCCCCTACATATTTAAGGGGGGTTTTACTGAACCCCTATTGAGGTTCAACCGCAACCCATCTTTTGCACCAAGCTAAGCCCTCAAGAGGAGTCGCAGGCTCTCTCCTGCACACATCTGAACCCCGTGTTTCGCTGTGTGGCACCAGCACTCCCTGCAAACACGCAGCAAGTGTAACACATGTAAAGCCCTAAGCCAAACACTGTCATTCCCTCCTCCAGTTCCTGAGATGGCAAAGCTGCACTTGTGCATCAGCAAGTCTATGCTGCCAATGGACTCACCCCAGTTCACTTCAAACTCAGAGCAATGGGAAGATCCAAAGTCCTTTTCCACTTTCCTTCCCAAAGGTTGCACCACTTGGCTGTTACAACTGATGTCCCAGTGGGATACTGAAGGTGGTGGCATATAGAAAGCAAAAGAGCAGGGATTTAGGTTTGGTATCTCTATTTACACCTGCTTAGGCATCAGCATTTCTCTGTGGACAGATACCCTTGACTTCTCAAAGGGGATGCTCATACCATCAAATTCAAAATACAGGATACCTGAAAACTGTGTCCAGTATAAACATTTAGGAATCATTAATGAATTTCCCAAGATTAAATTCACAACAGTAAAACTGCTTTCTAAGCTTATTTCAACTGAATTCCTTTTAGCAATAAGTGTCAGGGAGTACTGAGCTCAAAGCAAACTGGTTTTGTGGGGTTTGGCTGTTTTTGAATAGATCAGAATATTTCAACTCAAGGGATGTATGTTTAGGGAAGTTTTGAGTGTGAGAGCAAACAGGGAGTTATGACAAAAAGTATTCCCCGCTTTAAACCATCGCAGGAGGTAGCTGTGTCTGCTGTAATAAATCCTTTAGCGTACGTACTAAGTAGTAAAAATCTATTCAACTGTCCTTAAAGTATTAATTTTAGTGCCATGATTACAAGACTGTTATTACCTTAATAAAATTCATTCCGTTTACAAGCTAAAAGGTCCATGGTTTGAATATTGGAATAATCCAATTTAATCAGGATAACAATGTGAAAACCACTCACGTAACAATTGTGAACAATTTTCTAATGGACTTAAATTACGTGCTTGTAAAGGACACTGACAGATGATATATTTACTTTTCCTGGGAGCACATTAGAGATCTCTAAAAGAGGAATGTCTAAGCCAGAGCAGATTGAGACACCTCAACATGTCTTAAAATTAAGGGTCCAACCTAAAGGCATTATCCAGGTGCCCTTTGGTGACTTCAAATAAATATGAATAAAGACAGCCCAGCTCTCACCATCTCCCTTGAAAATAAAGAACAATCATGCCTTAGAAAACAACAAGAATTAGTGTCTAGATAGCCTTAACATCTTAAAAGCTCTATCCAGGCAAGTAAAGATAACAAGCAGTTGGATACCACTGTATGGGGGTTAGTTGGCTAAGCCCCTTTCAGAAAGTTTGAATAGTTACAGATATTAATGATCCCAACACTAGTCAAGCAGCATCCTTTCAGTGGTGTGCAGTTATGGTGTTCTCAACGTAAGAAGGACATGGCACTACTGGAGCAAGTCCAGAGGAGGCCACGAGGATGATCAGGGGCTGGAGCACCTCCCGCATGAAGATAGGCTGAGAGCACTGGGGCTGCTCAGCCTGGAGAAGAGAAGCTGCATGGAGACTTCAGAGCAGCTTCCAGTATCTGAAGGGGGCCTATAGGGACGCTGGGGAGGGACTCTTCATTAGGGACTGTAGCGATAGCACAAGGGGTGATGGGTTCAAACTGAAACAGGTGAAGTTCAGGTTAGATACAAGGTAGAAATTCTTCCCTGTGAGGGTGCTGAGGCGCTGGCACAGGGTGCCCAGAGAAGCTGTGGCTGACCCATCCCTGGCAGTGCTCAAGGCCAGGTTTGATGGGGCTTGGAGCAAGCTGCTCTAGTGGAAGGTGTCCCTGCCCGTGGCAAGGGTTGGAACTGGATGATCCTAAGGTCCTTTCCCACCCAAACCATTCTGCGATTCTATGATAGGAGAGGGTCTGAATTTCAGTCAAGCCAGATTACATTATTCTTCACATACCACTCTCCAGGGCCAGGAGATTCTGCACTCTAAATTGTGGACAGAGTGCTATTTAAGATCAGAAGGAATATTACTTTTGATCTTAGAGGCCTTGGGCTTGGCTCAGTTTGGAGCAACACATGTTCTCAACATACTGAGCACACTGTCAATGCTTGAAAAATTTAGTAATAATCGTTGAAATCTTTGCAGGACTTTTTCCTGTGCCATAGAAGAGAGTTACTGCAATCTGCTCCGTTTTCAATCCCTTAAAGAATAGCTCCTGGCAGGCTACCACTTGGACCCTGATTTTGGCAAAGCATCAGGTCTTATGCGTTACACATAACATACAGCTTGTAGGGATGCATTTCCTGAGGAAGTTCCCTCTTCTCTCAAATATCTGAGGGCAAGAGCTAACCTTGGTTTAACTCCACTGATTTCAAGGAAATTGAGCTGAAGGGATGAATTTGGAGCAGAGTCAGAGCCGAGTGCCATCGTATCGCAGGGTAATTTATAATTAACTCTCTCTCCTTACATACTTGGTACCTTTCACAGTGAGCAAAGGCTCAGTACTGAGAATTCTTGGACTTATTTAGTGGAATCGAGATGAACAGGAAATGAAGTTGATGAAAATCATAATATTCAAACAAAAAGAAATAAAGAGTTTACCTATAAGAAGTTTTATCATAGAACAAAACAATTCCCTTCCAAACAATCTATGGATGTCTTTGTTTTCCAAAGCTTTAAAGCCCCAAATGTGAATTTAAAACAATTACTCAGGCAGGCACTTACTTCAAAAGCTGACACACCAATGAAAAGTAATAATGTAACAACTGATTCAATAATTGTCTGCATTTAGATGAAGTATGGTTCTGTATTTCATCAGTAGGTATTTCTGAGCATGGTGACAAGAGAGAGATAAAGAGCCTCAAGACTCTCCACAACCATAACCAGAAATGAGATTCTCAAGAAAAGAAACAGAAGAAGATGTTTAGTGAAATGAAGACAGAGGTCTTTCAGAATTAATATCCGGGGGGGGGGGGTTACAATCAATATACATATAAATATGTGAGGGGTTGTATCTGTGTGTGCATACACATATAGACTGTCTGCATAAATGTTTAACCCATGTTTGCATTCCAGGTGTATTTGATACACACACATTTAGGAATTTCCACACAGATGTATGAATTCCCATCGTTTTCCCCCCCTGTACATTAAGGGTTAATGATGTGATCAGTTTGAAAAGAGCAAGTTCTAAACTGAACACAAAACTTAGTGGCTACTATTAGACCTGGTTTGTTTTCATCTTCAGTGCACAGTGGCTTTGCGAAGCTAACAGCAACTACTGTAATATTTCCTCTTGCAAAGTCTGTTTGCTAATCAGTAGTGGATCTCATCAAGGGCCTAATAAGTGCATAATGGTACCTTTGTTTCCCAGGAGAAACCACTGTTTCTCATCATACCAGAAAATACCCCCTTGCAAGGTGCAACCAGGATCCATGGACTCACTGCAACAGTCTAATAATTTAATTGCAAGCCCTTAGGCAGGGATAACTTAAATTACAATTAGAGAGCCTGAACGATGCTGCTCGCATCTGTGTGATGAACACTGTACTGATTAAAGGTTTTTAAAAGAGAACTCGGCACTTCACACTGCAGAACAAGTCACTACACTAACTTTGAAGTCTCCTATCTTACTATTTTAATACTTGCAATGCACTCTGCCTAGTCTTTTCTGCAAGGATTCAAAGGATCCGAGCTCAGTGTGGTGTCTGCCCTCTGAAAGACCTACAGGGCAGTGCTTACATTAGGAATACCTTTTCTGCAGATGGAATACACACAACAGAAACCCATTCTGTAGCACTAGAACAGCACCATGCACAAACACTGCAGTAGCATCACCTCCAAAAATGCACTAAGCTTTGGAGGAATGCAGAGATCCTACAGCAGCAGATTTTGGAAGCCTATGTCCGTTCCCTGCGTAGCCACAGAGATCCCAATCCTACAGTGGGATTCTTCAGCACGTGCAGAAGACTGAGCCCTACCTGCTGGAGCAGTCCAAACCCTAGTAGAGCACACCCTGGTTTTATACTCATATCCATAGAACACGTAACATATAACACATCAAGGCAGTTCTTTGGATAAACCAGTGATTTTCCTGTTGGCCTACAGGACTGCAGCATGTAATACTGTAAATCACAGCAATAACAGCATACATGCAGCATGCATACCCAAAGAGCTCTAAAAAAGCACAGAACCTTTCCCAGGTGCTGCTAGGCTTCTGGATTGTCCAAAGGGAAAATCATAACCCACCCTACTTCATTTTGTGCTGTATGTAAACATATATAAATAGTTCACACTTTATACATGCTTTTTTACTGAAAACCTTGCACTTGGCAATGACCCACCTATATGACCATTACAGAGTAGAGCTTTGTTATGGGGAAGGCCTGTAACACCCCAAAAAGAGAGAACACAGGTATTCAAACTATTCCTCTGCTCCCATGCCCAACACAGACCACATATTTGGATGACATGTACATGAAACTCCAAAAACCAGACTCAGCCTTGGCAAAGCAAGCTGTACATAGACATTTCTTTAGTTTTTCCACCTTGGCTGATTAAATTGAAGTTGTGTTTGAAAGCCACCAGATTCCTTTTAAACCCTGATCTGATGCTTTGTAGGTTCCAATTTGTTATTTCTTTGCAGCAATATAAAGTAGGTAAGAACTTTCTCAGGTAGCTCAGCACATTTTATAACTTTCATGAAGTGGTAACAATCAACACAAAGCCAGCTCCCTGTCTTCTGACCAAGCAGAAAGATACATTCTCAGAAGACAACAGAGCAGATTGTTTCCATATAGACAGTACATCTAAGAGGTACTTTATCCAGTGCTAACCTAAGTATTAGTCAATCCTCCAAGAGTAATCTGGAACTGCCCCAGCAGCAATGGCGCCTACCTATGTCCATTTGGAGTATCTATTCAAGAGCTCTAAGGAGCTTAGAGTTTTTAAAAGCCATCTCCCCTTTCTCACATTGATGCTCTTGAAGCCCTTCATAAAACAGTCTCCAGTACGTAAATTAAGAGAGACCCATGAGGGAAAAAATGGCGTCACCTCACCAGTACTATACAAGTGACCACAGTGGTCAAGGTCTGAATTTTAGAGCAGAAACAGCCCAAAGACCCAATTTCCATTTATTATTATTATGCAGGTACAAAACTCAGTGAAGGTCCAAGTACTAAGTGGGCCATGAATTTATTCCAATCCTGCCCACAAGGACATGGTACCCCAATACACAGTTTTCCATCCCAAAAGTAGGAGCTTCTTCCATCCCAAAAGCAGGAACCCATCAGTGGATGGCAGTACAATGAGCTACTCATTCTTCATGGCCTATTTTGAAGAATTCCAGCTTTTCCCAGCCTACAGAGCAGAGCAGCTCCTGTTAGACCCCCAAGGTGATTACAGCTTGGGAAGCCATCTCCTCTGCTGGAGAGGGCAGCAGGCCTAGAGAAACACAAACATTGCAGGCATGAAGCAAAAGAACTCAACAGGTAACTTTGATTCTGTGAAACACAAGGCAAACCTCCCCAGTGCATAAGGGTGACAGCTCCACAGAGCCTCAAGTATGTGAATAAAAACAGTTTCCCTTTTCTGACAGGAAATTCCATGGGTTGAGACAACAAAACAGAAAGAGCAGCAGCCCTTAAGACACAGCCTGCACAAAATAAACCAGATTTTTTTTAAAAGAAGAAGAAGAATCTTGGCATATGGTAACAAAAACTATATAATTCTCTTGATCTTTAATCTCTATGCCAATGTCTGTTTTACAGATTATGGCCTCAGCTACTGACAAATCTGCTTAGTGAGTTTTTGGCTGACAAATCTGGCAACACAAATGCTGTCTGAAATACATTCAAAAGGCTAAACATTTTCATAATAGCTACTTTACACAGCTTAGTAGGTTTCCCTTTAGGACAGCAATTTGATTTTTTTAAAGTGACAGAGTTAATTTTTATGATTACACAGAGAACCGAGATTTTTATTTAATACAGTGGGTCTTCTAAAGCTTTTCAAGGGGATCAACCACTTTGCCAACAGACGGGTGTTACAGCAGGGGTGATTATAGTAATTTTTCATGTAATTGGGAGTCACCATTTGGTTGCTATCTTTCACATGCTTGTTGCCTCATCATATAATCCTTCATAATGGGGGTTTGTTGTGTGTCACAAGAACGTGCCAAGCAGCCGGGAAATAATAAACAGAGGAACCCCCTGGCTCGTGGGTAGCACGAGTGTTCTAACATCTGCCCAGCTTCTTTCAACTGCAATCAATCTCAGCTGATAGCAGTGACCCAATATGAAGGCATTTTGTTGTTGTTGTTGTTTTTAGGATGAAATCTTCAACATCACACTTCATTATCTCAGCTGCGGTGGAGCAATGGGTAAGGACACAACTTGCTGACAACTGACACGGCCTGATGTGAAAGATCATGATTCACCAGAAATTAGCGGAGATGTCAAGTTCTTGCCCCAAGATGTCTGGGCTCTCTGTGAAGAGCAGGAGTTGTCCTTTACAATTATTGGCTGCTGTTTGCTTGCATTAGATTATGAATAATTTCACAGAGAATTCTGAAGCTCTGTCACCTCCGGTTGTGAACTCATCAGCTCTCCTCCCGCAAAGGAAGAATAAACAGGGTCTGTACTCTACAACAGGAGCTCAGCCCAACACAACAAACCATGGAAGCATCTGCTTATCACCAAACTCAAAAGCTGCTCCATCAAAGTTAATAGGACCACTCACTGGTTTAAAGCCAAGGAAGTACAAATACACTCTGCTGATTCCAAGCCTTTGGAAGATTCTGGAAGAGAAAATTCTTTTTGGGCCATTTATGCTATATGGCTCCATCAGGTCACAGCAACATGTGGTACTACCTGAAATCGGACACAGTGGTTTTATGGTATAAATGGATGGCACACGCACCAGAAATAGACCTGATACTATGCTGCAGCCTTTTCTCTATGTCAAAAAGAGATACCAAGACTCAGGAATGGATAACCAGTAAAACTGCAAAACTGGTTTCAGTGATTTACTAATATTATGACTCAGTAGGAGATGAATGGCCTAGAAAGCAGAGACCTCCCTGTCACATTCGGGATTATACAATCAAGACCTGGTCCTTGCAAATCCTATGCAGATCTGCAGATCCTACGGACCCTCTGTGCAGCAATGCCAATATGTTATCATGGAATGGTTTGGGTTGGAAGTGACCTTAAAGCTCATCCAGTTCCAAGCCCTGCCATGGGCAGGGACATCTTCCACTAGACCAGCTTGCTCCAAGCCCTGTCCAGCCTGGCCTTGAACGCTGCCAGGGGTGGGGCAGCCACAACTATGGGCCTGTGCAAATCCAGACCTGGGAGTGGTGGTCTGCAAAGTGGACTGTAGATCCAGCTATGGTTGGTATAGAGATACCATTGCCCCAGTGACACATGAAGCACATAAAAGACTCAGATATCAGTGTTTGGAATATTTAGGCCCCATTAACTTCACTAACTTTACTCACCAGAAGAAAGCCATTTACCACACTGAATTCTTCCTCTGACCTTTAGATTTAAGGGTTACATGATGCCTCTTCAACTTCAACAGGGGGCTGGTACTCATAAGCCCCCTGTAGCTCTCTCCCCTAAAAGCAGCGGAACAGCCTGTATCACCCCACGCATTTTACCTGGCCTGCAGTCATTCACTGGAGTTTCACTTCCTAGATCATTATAATGAGAGTGCAATTTTTCACATCTATGCTTCAGTGAAAACTTTTCCTGTTACATCTACCGCTTGTTGGCCAAAAACAAGCAGATAAACTCCCATTCCAATTCTTGCAAAGCTTTCTGAAGTATGCACAAGCAAACAGCACTTAAAGCTTCCTTTGCTGAGGAATAGTTTCAAAGGCCATAGGTGACTGCTTTATCGGTCTATTCCCACCCACCTCAAGAGCAAGTTTTTAGCATGACAAAGAAGCCCATTTCTTCATTACTTGTAAATTAATTCCATACCAAAATGCAGTCCATGGTTGGCCTCTTTCATCCTTCATATAGACACACTGATGTCAGTAACACCAATACAGCATCAATGTATGGATGGTATTAATTACACCAAGTAGAAAACTAAATGAGAATCTGAAGTCCAAAAGGCACTATTTTACTACATGAAAACAGACACAAAACTAGCTAATGCTCATGCAGCAGAAGCAACCAGTATACCCAAAGAGAGGAAGAAAAGCTCATGCTATATCTCAAGTGTTTCGTAGTTGGTGGAGAAAAATTAACTGATATGTGGCTGGACATTATTCACTTTTGCATTAAAAGCAGACAAAAGTGCCTTAGGATCTGAAACAGCAGTGACTTGCCCTGCTGCTCTCGCCTAACCTTTACAAAGCTGCTTTTGGGTTTTTCTACTGTAGTGTTTTCAAACATCAGATTTTACATACAATCCTTTTCCTGCTTTAGTGTTGACACACACTAACAGATGCATGCCAATATGAAGATGTCTTTTATCAGGAAGGATGTCCAGGATACACTGGAACATGTGCATTCAAAGCAGCAAAATGCTATTCACTGTAGGAGTGATGATACCACCTGTGAAGGCACTGATAAGGTGACGTTAATGCATGTGAACAGATCAAGACAGTGGTGAATTCAGGCTTTAGAGTCAAAAAAATTAGGGAGCTCGTCATGCAGTGAAATGGATCCTGGAAAAATCAGCACAGAACAGAAGGAGGGTCACAGGAGAAATTAAGAGGTGGTTGTGTAGGGGTGAGTGCAAACAGACCTGTCCACTACTCAGGTGGATCCCAAGTAGATGTGCTGGAAGGATGACCACAGGGCACATAACTCCTGGAACAGAATGTACCTGTCACATAGAGCACCTGCATTGCACTAGAGGGAAAACAAAAGCTCCCCGGTTGGAATAACATGCTCTATCTGCAGTGCCTTTGAAATAGACAATTCCTTAAAACAAAACACTTTCAACTCCAGGATGATCCTATTAAAATTAAGAGATTTAAGTTTTATTGAAGTTGGTAAGTTCAAACCTTAACATCGTAAACCTGGCAGCATTTATCTTGGAACCAAACTGCTTTTTATTTCTCCTACTCCCACAGTTTCAATATTCAATATGCCAGAAAGTTCTTGCACTGATTTTTGACCAGGCCTATAACAGAAATAGTAGATCCCAGCAGCAAATAGTGTTGAGGCTTTCCCTACCAGAGTGCCTGGAAGGTAGTCTGGGACAGCAGGACAAACACATTATCTTGATGTTCCTGCTAACTGATAGGTTGTTATTAACTGTTGAACTGCTTAATTAGGTTTTATAGTTACCAGGCTGTTATGATTAGAGGGGACAATGCCTGTGCCTTGTCAAGCTATTGTTTCAAACCATTTGCAGATTCAGAAGAAGCATCACTCAATTCACGCTCCAGAGGCTCCCAGCAGCTTTCCCTTCTACAGAAGAAAACTCCCACTTTAGGCATGAAGCGCCTGTATTCTCCAAACCAACTCCACACCTCAAAGGATAAGAGCACCCTGTTTTGGTACAGGAGGCCCTGACAGCTCTCCACTATCCCCATCCCTAGCTCTGACCTTCCCTGCACGCTGGGATCACTGACCAGCCAGCCAGGGATGACTATGGATTCAGCAGAGGGATTTCACTAGACTCAGGCATCTTGGGTTTGTTTCCGTTTTCTAGGAGTTAACACTCACTGGGTTCATCTGCTTTTGAAATGACATTTTCCCTATGCAACAAAATGGCACAGCACAGGCCTTCCCTGCTATTTTAGGATCTTTCATACTGTTTTTAGCATTCCCCTACAGGAGCTCCTTGCTACACTTTCCCTACTTACCTTTTCTAGTCACCAGCTGGTACTTTTCATCTCTTTCTAGAAACTGCTCAGTTTCCCAATTTAGCCACACGTTCCCTCCGTTCTTCCTGGCCTGCTGCCACACCTTCCAAGCTCACTTTGTCATTCTCCTCTTAAAGGCATTAAACCCTTCACACCATCTCTGCTGGTTTGTCTAGCAAACCCATCCCCTCCAGAATGACTGCAACCGAGGAATTTCAGAAGGTACCACTGACTGCCTATTGAATCCATCACTGCTTGTCAGCACCCTTCCTTCTTCTTGTCTTCATCATTTCTCTTCATTTTTATCCAGTCACACAACTGAGGGAGCGTAACTGCACTCTTGCTTTTATAATTATACAAGCGGCACCTAACTACACCTTGTGAAAACTCTCAAGGAAATTCTGTTAAGCAGAGATAACATCGTAGGCTGCTTGAGGGAAAATCAGGTCGGAGCACATTCTGCATAACCTTCACAACCTTCTTTGCTTTAACACAAATACAGTAGTGGGTAAAGAACATTTCAAGCCATGGGATTCTTCCCCTCCAACTATTCAGATATGTGACATGACCTTTTGCTCCAGTTTTGTACAAGCATAGGTCAGCAGAATCACCATCTGTACCATACTCCATGCCCCTGGAATACCCTGTTCTAAACCCCTGCAAGGGCATATCCTCTCCTATGTGAGAAAACGGACTTTTATGTAAAACACATACTGCTAAGGAGCAAATTCCTCATATTCACAGCCTAGCCAGTAAGAGGAGAGTTCATTTTCTTTCCACGTTGAGTCTTGACCTTTCTTCAGGTGGAAATTATGCATGACACTACTGCAAGACAGAAGGACTCTCACATTATTTCACTCAGCCCATAGAACACAGGTGGTAATAATTTTCATTAACTACAGCTCCATGCTAGAGTTGATCCCACAACTCAGCAATGAGATGATCTCAATGCAAATTCTCAGCTGCTGCCATCATTCCATTGGCTTAAGTATTGATTTTGTGCCTCATGTCTATGCTTACACATCTAAATCCTGTTGTCCAAAGTCCTGAGTACTGAAAGCGTTAAGGTGGATGTAACATTAACAAATTCTGCTGTTTTCTCTCTGGTCTCCAAATACCACCAGAATTACTTTAATTAATACAGTAACATAATTACTTGATGGCATAAATTCTTGGCTATATACAGCACAGAAATGCTGCACGCTTCAGCTCCATAAGAATGACACAGAATGGATTCCAGACAAACAAGGTTTGCCAGCTTCTTCAGGACACAAGGCTGGTATTCCTCCCTGTCCCACTTGTTGCTGTCAGAGACACAGACTTCTTCAACCAAAACTAAACTAAACTCAGACGTTCAGTCATTAGGAGGAGTGCTGGCAAGTTCAAAGCCTGTTTCACCAGTCCACCAAGTGATACAGAGGCATCAGGACCCATGAGGTCCCCAGGCTGGGAAATGTTTATCAATCCCAGGATAACACAAGTTAAACCTCTCACTTCTCTGGTAGCCTTCAATGACTTGGTCTTTATCTTCTTTTACCTAGCACAGTCTCACCAAGTCTTTTAAGTAATGCTTTCACACAAATCTAGTGACTAAAATTCATCAGTTGCAATGTCCCTGCTGCAGGTTTTTCTTAAAGTTCTAGAAGAATATTTGTTGCTAATTATATGCTATTTATGAAGATGGAAGACAACCAAAATGCTTCAGTTGGCAGCTAGTATATGCAACTTTGCTTCCAAATCAAGGCTGGTTTAAAGCACTCCCTTGGAGAAGGCAGGAGTTCAGTCGCGTTGTCAGGCACCAACTGTTAGTGACCACACACACACTGAAGCCTGCTTCCACATGTGCAGGCCAGACAGTCATTCTTCTGAGCTGTAAATTAATGTTCTGGGTTCTTGACAGACGTGATTTCTTTTTTAAGGTGTTGATTTTCTTGAGAAGCCCATTTTGTTCTGTGCCAGCTTTAAATGAGGACTTCAGAAGGGGTTTTAAGAGGCCCTCTGAAGTAATTATTAAGTACCGTTATTTCCTCAATAAACTGGATTTGCATAGCAAGCCAGGATTGCACGTGTGGATCTGCTGCAGTCCAGAGCCCACCAAATGATCTGATGTGATGGAGTGCACCCTCAGGAAGTTTACAGACGGCATGAAGTTGGGAGTGATGATCTGCTGGAGGGTAGGAAGCTCTACAGAGGGATTTGGACAGGCTGGATCAACGGGCTGAGGCCAGCAGTGCCAGGTCCTGCACTTGGGACACAACAGCCCCATGCAACACTCCAGACTTGGGGAAGAGTAGCTGGAAAGCTGCTCATGGAAAAGGACCTGGGGATGCTGATTGACGGAGCTGAACACGAGCAGCTTGTGCCCAGGCAGCCAGGAAGCCCCCAGCATTCTGGCCTGGATCAGCACCAGTGTGGCAGCAGGACCAGGGCAGGGATTGTGCCTCTGCACTCAGCACTGGTGAGGCTGCACCTTGAATCCTGTGTTCAGCTCTGGGCCCCTCACTACAAGAGAGACATTGAGGTGCTGGAGC
>WYDI02035818.1:0-18265 GCA_009867235.2 Psittacus erithacus | reverse complement strand
TCAAGGCCAGGTTGGCCACAGGGGCTTGGAGCAAGCTGCTCTAGTGGAAGGTGTCCCTGTCCGTGGCAGGGGTTGGAACTGGATGAGCTTCCTAATACCCAAGCTAAATAAACCTGGAGTTTGTGTACAGAAGATAAACTTTTAACCTTGCACTCTTTACATACAGTTTCATGGGTTTTATTTGTGGAAGTGAAGAAAACATCATCCAGGTGCAGGCAGAGAGGTAGATTACCAAGGTGAAGTTGAGCTTGGCCAGTGAGTCAGTGGCTATGGGGACACCACAGTGAAGCTTCAGGTGAGCTCGCTTTGGGGTCAGGAGTTCTCACACTGACTGTCCTCTCCCAGACCTCCTGGTAGCCACCTTCAAATGATTTCCCAGTGGGAAGAAGCCAGTGCCAGCCTTTTTCCCAAAGGAGGGGGAATTCTGCGGCCCAGGGACATCAGCCAAATCTCCATCCAGGTTAGAAAGCAAGGGATGGGATGCTGGTGGGAGGGAGCAGTGCTCCTCGGCCTGGTCCCCCCATCTTGTGCCTGGGGCTGCTTGTCCTGAAAGACACTTATAGACATGGACCTTGTACTGTATTGTGTGTCCCTGGTGTCTGACACTGGATTAAACAAAGTGTCACTGTGCGAGGTGTACGGTACAATTATTTTAACCCATTTTGCTTTCTAGTGTGGAAAATCTGTTTAAAATAGGACTTGCTAAAGTCATTGTACCATATACAAAGGGGTTATTAAAATGCACTCTGGAAATAGAAAATAGGATTAGAAGAGACACTTTGGCTTTGAGGCCTTCTCCAGCCGAAAGAAGGCCTCATGGCCAAAATGTCTCCTTTAATCTCATTTTCTGTTTCCGGGCAGGAATTTTATTAACTCTCCTCACCCTCTTCTAACCCCCCCATCTCTCTCTGCCCACATGCGGGTATGGCGCCGCTCAGCTTTCTTCCCACTGCTGGGGGCTCATAAGACAAAAGGATGTTTTACTCTTGTCATAATCGCAAGATCTTTTATTTGTAGTCAAAAAAATACCCCCCAAAACCTATGACCTGGTTCTATCAACTGTCTTTTGGTTATTTGTAATGTGGCTCCCATCTATCAGGATTCTTTGCTCTTCAGTCCTGGCAAAGGTTCATTGTGCTGCTGTGTCCTTGGTATAAAAACCAGCTGGAAATCCTAATTATTTAATGTGTGATGCTGCATTTCTGTCTCTGAAGGTAATTCAACAGTGGACCCCTGTGGTGTTCGTACCTATATATATGTATAAAACATATATAACATATATATAGATGTTAGAAATGCATGAAATACCATCAATGTAATGTTTTAAATATGTCCTGTAATTGAAATTTGGCTGTTCCTAGATAATATCAAACTAATATCTAGTTACTTCACAGCCTTCTAATATTTCAGTTCCTGAGCAGATTTTTTAAGTTAGCATGTAAAGATTTGTGCCCCAGATTAGGGAAAACCCACCCAAATCTCACTGTAACTCTTAATTACAGTTAATTACAGTATTTCTTAATTAGAGTCTTAATTTCCACCCATTTAACTTCACTGAAACAAACTGAAAAGAAGCAGTTTGCAAAGGACCCATCTAGAAGGAACACTTGTGCTGTTGTCATGTTTCTGTATTGTGAGGGAATCCTGAGCTCATTGAATTCTCTTTCTGTGACTGGGAAGGGCAGCAAACTTGTGCTGTAACTGCAGCTGGAAAATTAGGGGGGGGAAGTACTGTTTGAAAGGGTTTGCATCCAGTTTGCAGGCTGGATGGGGGACAGAGCCGAAACTGGGGAGATGTTTGCATAGGGTGACCCTGTGGCATCTCCAGTAGGTTACTCACCGGCTGGAGTAATAAATGTTTGAAGAACATGCTGGTGACCAGATTTAAATGCAAAAAACCATTTGGATGTTTCAAGTTGGAGCCTCAGAATCCTTCTTAGCTACTAACGTCACCGTGTACACATGTGGGTGCTAATGTGAAGGCTCATCCGTGGCATTTGGGGCTCCTCTGAAGGTCCATTCTTCAGAAGTGTGACCTACCCAACCTCCCCAAGCCCAGCCTCCCTGCTCCTGAGGGCCCTGACTCTCTTGATTTTTATCTCCTAAAACATAAGTAGCCATGAAAAAGAGAAAAACAAGGGGGTGTTTGCTTGAAAACCAGCAGAAAAGCTGATTCTCCCTCAGAGAAGGATGCAAATGGTCAAACCTTATAACAAAAGGTTAATTTTTCTTCCTTGACGTCTTGCTGACTAAGTCAAACGCCGAACATGAGGTCGTTCACTGCTTCATACGTTTCCAAAGACGGCTTTATACACCCGTGATATCAGGTTTGTGTCTCTTGGCAACAGATTGGTTCTGGCATCCCAAGGACGGGGTGCGTTGGCATTCCTGAACTGCCAAGAGACACAACGCGGAGATCAGGGGCATTCCATACCTTGACGAAAATACACTAAAATGCATTTTGTGTGATAACCTGTGCTTTGAAAAATGAGCTTTTTTTGTTTCATTTCCCAAGCCAGTCCTCCCTCTATCTCTTTCATTGGTATGTTTTTAATGCCTTGGCTCCTGCAGCCCTCTGTGGATGGACACATCCTATCTGGAATGCTGCTCGCCCTCACCCAGGAGTGATGCCTCCATTGAAAAGCTGTCTTCTTTCCCTTTTCCCTCTGTGTAGAAGGAGAAAACTGCTAGAACCACAAGATGAAAACACTAATTTTTCATCAGGGAAACTATCCCACCTTGGAAAAAGCATGTATAAAAAGAGATGATTCTTTATATTATAGGGCTGATTACAATGTGTCTATTAGATGATCTTGGCACAGCCTTCCATGCCTTATGTGCGTAACCAGGACAAGTGCTGAAACCATGTAGAATAATTTATAATGCATGGCACAGCCAAAAATCTCCTGTCATTAAATCATGGAATTAAATAAGTGTCATCTTACCTAGCTTTGAAATCACCTTGGTTTGTTACCATGAATTACATGTTTAGTAGTGAGGAATGATGCCAGCAGAGGTGCTGCTCAGGTATCTGCTTGGGATGGGAAGGGGGAAGGTGCACCAGGAGTTTCTGTAGATTTTCTTGCCAATCAGATGTGGGCAGAGGAGCTTTGATGACTGGAGAGCATATTCCCACTTTTGTCTGGGTCCATGGGTGTCGTGCCATTGGCTTCAGGAGGCCAGGGCTGAGGCTTGGTGCAAGGGTAAGATGTGGAAGACCCAACTCAGAAGACACAAGATGGGGAAGAGAAGGTGAAGGGAAGGGTCAAAATGTGGATTTTTTTGAGGTTTGGAATGTGGTGTGGATGTACTTGAGGAAACTGGGAGGAAGAGCCAGGCAATCAAGCAGAGGTTTTGGGTGGTTTGCATGTGTGTGACTCTGCATGAAGAAGCTTGGGCTGCTGCAGTCGTGGCCACTCTGCCTCTGCCCTGGTGCAGATCTGCTTGGGGCACATGTGATGATCACCTCAGAGCTCCAAAAACACCTCTTTGCTTTATTCACAAAGGTAGATCCTCATTTCCTCAGTGCTTGTGCTGCTAAAGACCTCTTACCTCTTGTTAAGAGGGTGCTCATGATCATGCAAACACCAGTGAGATACATCTGGGTTCTTTGTGGGTTTTCAGGTAATCTGTTTTTCTTGCAGGTTCAGAAGAGAGATCTTTGTTGCATTGCTTCCATTCATGTTAAGTTGCACCATCCTGTTTTTGTTACAGTCACAAATCATGAGACTTGATTGTTGCCCTCCTGTTTTAAACAGAACACGTGGGAAGATCTAAACAAGCAACTCACTCCACATCTAGCAGGGACTTAATACACATGCCAGCAGTTACTCTTGTATTTATTCCTCTCCATTAAATTATATGCTCAAGACAGTTTTAGCTGTGTACATATCCAATGTTAATTTCAAGGAGCCAGATTTTTAAAAATACATCTATTTAAACAGTGATGGAACCCATAAAAAAAATCTATTTAAAATCAATTGTGTGCGAGGAGAAGTCAACAAACAAAAGGGCAGAGACAAGCATATCAGCTTTAATTTAGTACTGGATTCCCTTTGACAGGAGCCATTTAGATAGAGGGCAAAAAATTATCTCACTGAAAAAGGCAGTGATTGATCACATGTTGGTAAGTGAATCAAGTCTGCAAAAAACAGAGGCGATTAAGGGACAAAGAGGAATTATCATATTACAATGTTGCTGCCTGTCAAACCTCCGTTGTGTTGTGCATTCATGTGTCACGTTGTGACGTTCGATCAGCGCTTAACTCCCTGGGACAAAGGGATGGTCGTTAAAAAACCTTTAAATGCTGCTAGGAATTGTGCTGGGAGTGTAAATCTGTGTTTTGATTGCTGACAGAGATCTTCATGCCAGTAAGAATAGATACACTGACAACTTATTAAGTAGATCTTAACGCCAGGGTGTTTTCAGCTCTTGCTTGGTTTAGTTGTTGCTTTGCCAGCTGAAACCCAGCGGGTTGGGAGGTGCTGGTGCTGCTTGTGGTGGGTGTTAAAGCAGCCAAGAATTGGTGAAACCAAGCAGGTTAGAAATGGAAAATGGAAATAGAAATGGGATTTTTCACCAGAAAATGGAAAATGGCCTGGATGAAACCAGGAGATGGGCTGGTAAAACCTGCTGTGAAAACGAGGAAGGGTGAGAATGAAGTGGAAGAGGGTTGGGAGGAGGATGTGGGAAAAGGGAAGAAAACCCATGAGCATTAAGCTGTAGGGAGAAGCTGTCGGCTTGGATGGGCTTCCAGGGTTAACAGCAGCCACTAATGAGGCTGGAGGTAGAGAAGAGAAGACAGTTTCTGTATCAGCGTTTTCCACGGGCTAGACCCAGTTAGTATCTAGACCAGCTCAGCTTATTTCAGGTGATGGAGATGAGCGCATGGGATGAGGAGTGACAGGTCTGGGAAGCAGCAGACAGGAGAGACTGCAGCCCACAACCAGTGCCACCTATGTCCTTGTGGGCCCATGCCTCAGGGCTTGATAGCATCTCCCATGGCTCAGCATGTTCTGCAGTGAGGTGCTGGTGTCCTGCTCGCAGGGGGCAGAAGCATGTGGAGACTATGGCATGTTCATAAACCTTCCCTAGAAACCCAACCAAAAATGTGCCGTATCTTTAGAATA
Organism: Psittacus erithacus; assembly: GCA_009867235.2. Lineage (NCBI taxonomy): Eukaryota > Metazoa > Chordata > Aves > Psittaciformes > Psittacidae > Psittacus > Psittacus erithacus. The sequence goes on along the minus strand of WYDI02035818.1, from coordinate 13,136 downwards.
ATGTGCTAGAGTTAGAAAAATTAACAAATCTTCAGGTTTCTGCATTTCTGCGGTCACAGAAGGTGCTCCAAGGGACCCGCTGGCACAGCTCTATCCTTTCCCACCCCTGTGCCTCCTCCTTTGAACACAGCAGGACTCTTGGATGTCCCCAGGGTTGCCAGTGCAGGAGCTTCATCGAGAAGCCCCCTTGCTCTGCTTCTTTACGGGGTTATGCTCACACCTCCTTTTCTTGGCTTTTCTGCCTCAGTCTTCACAACTAATCGGGGTTTTGCCTGCTTGGGTCTGCACAGGGTGGATGGGTCCACATGGTTTACCTGCCTGGGGCTTTTTAGGGAAAAAAGGAGGGGAGGACCACTGTGTGCATCATTTGAGCACCAGCTCTTCTGGAAAAACACAAAGTTATCTATGTGATGAGGATGTGACATGGGAAATAACAGGGGGCTTGGAACTTTGAGGGTCCTTTCCAACCCAAACTGCTCCGTTATTGTATGAAAAATCAGAAATCTGTGCGGTTTTAGTTAAATGCTACATCAGCAAAGTGATTGCTCTCACAGAACCAGCCTGTGATTTTCAGAGAGCCCCTGTCTAAGTGAACCTTGCAGGGTAAAAAAGCTTGCTCTGGATTAGAACAGAAAACAAGTCAAGCATCAGCTTTTTTTTCTATAGGGAATAAATTGATGCTGGACTGCTCTAAGTGTCTCCATCGTGACTGTGTGTCTGAATATTTTCATTAACAATCTGGATAAAAGAGGTGGATGGTGGCTTGGCAGCACGGAGGCACCTGTGGGAGGCAGCCCCATGAAGAAGGTGGCAGAGCTGTAAGAAAAAAGGACCAGAGGGGCAGACAGAAGTCACCACTGACAAACATGAGGTTAGGCACCGAGGAAGGAGCTCTTGTACACGTTGCTGCTCCTTAAATGAACTGTAACCATAGGGGAAAAAGACCTGAGGGTCACTGCGGACAGCTCGATGAAGACATCTGCTCAGTGGGCAGCTGCTGCCACAAAGGATCAAACAAGACGTTAGGCTGTAGGAAGAATGGGTGAGAAAATACAGAAAGTATGATAATGCTCTTTGATCTGGTGCTGTGTGGAAGTTAACCCCTCACCTCCATGGCACAGGAATCGCTGAGACTGGGGAGGTGGCAGCTGAAGTGGTCAGAGCAAAGAGCATCACTCCCTGAGTAGCTGAAAAGATTTGGGACCATTTGGAAAGATCGTGTGAGTAAGAGGATTTGTCGGGGAGGTTTTGTAAACTCATGTTTGACATATTTAACCTTCCTCAAAATGTGAGAGCAAGGGAAAATGCAGTTAAACCAGAGGGGTGCATCGGGCCTCTGCAAGGTGAGGTTTCTCTCTCTGCCTATGGCTGTTCCCTCCTCCTCACTCCTGCCATCGGAGGCATCATCTGCTTATCTATCAACAAGCATATTTTAGCCCGTTTGACACTTTTTGGCAACCTGTACTGAAACTGCTTTTCATACCATGTTAGAAACATGGTTCATCACAGCGTGTTCTCTTCTGCTACCAAATCCTTGCTGAGAATCTGAAATATTTTGCAGTCACATTCAATTACTGTGACTTCTTCTGGAGCACAGGGCTTCACTCAGCAGCATTTTCACTAGCTTCACCATTCCCCTTTGTTGTGCAGGAATGCTTCTTGCAGCCCAGTCTTGCTGGGAGCTTGGTAGGGGATCCCTGGTTGGGATGGAGCACATGGTAGGAGGCCATATGGGATGCTCAGGATGAAGCTTTTGGGAGAGGAGCATTTTGAACACCCATTCCTTTTCCTCACTCTTGTTTCTTTGAACTCCAAAAGACTTCTTGGACTGGAAGGGATGATAAATGCATAGATACTGAAAAGCATAGTTAGCTTTTTAAAACTGTAGTTACTTGGAAATATGGGCTGGCTGCCATGGAAGTGGGTGATGTAGGAGTTTATCTGAATACAAAATACCGGAAAGTCAAATTTTACAGGCATTTAATTTGTCCAGTGTTTTCAAATAAGGATCCTAAATGGATATATTTAAAACAGTGTTACCTCGGGAGAAATATTTATTTGACAGGGTCACTGCGAGTTCACTGGTACAATACTGGAACAGCACAGCGTTGTTTAAAGTGAAGATGGAGAGAAACGCCTGCTAATTTAAAGCCTCCTGTGCTCATTGAAAACCCTGCTAATGCTGCCCCAAATCTGAGCGTGGTGGTGGCAGAGACAGCTTCAGTAGCTCTGTTTTGTATCTGCTTTTCAGAAATTAGTATGGGTTTTATATATAAATAGTTGCAAAGGTTTGAGAAGCAGCATGGCAACGCGTCCCCTACAGCAGAGTGCCTGGGACTTGTTTTCTGGTGTCACCCATCAGCAGCGTGAGTGGGAGACGTGGTCTGGGAGTCAGCAAAAGAGAGGGCAGATGTTGTTATACCAGCTCTATAATTACATCGGAGCCTTAATCAGTAAAAGATTAATTAAAGTCATCTAATCCATATAAAACCTGTAGAAGCAGAGGTCTCTGATGGACTGAAGAGCTTTGTTTGGGACGCTGGGGATGGAGAAAGGTTGGACTTAGCCCAGATAAGTCACGTCTTGTGGCCTGGGATATGTGGGTCACCGCTGCAGTCTCATCTAGCGAGGGCACATCTGGGCAGAAGACACAAAGAAGGGTCCCCATCCTGATGGATGTTAATTACATTAGCGAGCCATCACCATGAAGCAGGACACTGCCTCTTACTTTGTGCGTGGTGGAGGGCTCTGGAGGGACAAGGGCTGCTGGCTGTTGCCGTAGGCCATTGCCAGGATTAAGGCATGTTTAGAAAAGCACTGCTTCTCCAAAGAGTCAGCAGCAGCTCCAGCCAAAGCAGCGCGGTGCCAGCAAACAGCTCGGATGGTGGAGTCTCCTGCCGGCATCGCCGCTCTGCCAACAGCTAATCCCCTGCGAGAGCACGGGAACAAAACTGTGCCACTCGCGCAGCTACTCCTCAAGCACACTCTAATTAATATTAACCCCATATGGCTGCAAAATTCACCCTGTATTTTTCATACCTCACTCTCTAAACCCACCGCTTTGCCAAGGTTCATCCACCAGCGCACGGAGCGGAGAAACCCATGTCACTGGGTTTGCTGGGAGGTGAACAAAAACCCTGGCACCTCTGCAGACGACAGGCTGCTTTGTTTTCTGCTCCTTTAAAAAGCACTGATTCTCCTTGGGAGCAGGCTGGAAAGCCAATGGATGTGTGGGGACTCACACTGTAGCTCACGGTGCATGCACAGAGCCAAGCTTCAGAGCCCCAGCCTTAATTTCAGTGCCAAACCCGATGTTTTTTGTCCCCAGGAGCTGGATGTGTTGCTTTGTGAAGCAGGTTAATGCTTCGCTGGATTCTGACATGCCAACAGCTTGGGCAGTTCAAAACAAACAGAATTCCAGTTTGGACTGAGCTGGCCCAAAATGAAATGCATGGTTTTGTTTGAACTCCTGGAGTTTTGGGTGCATTTTCCCCACATGAAGTTTTATAGTTGGCTGGAGCTGAGTGTTGGTGATGTGAAATAGCTCCAGAATAAGAGTGGATAAACTCTGATGCTAAGGTGTCTAGTGAGGGAAGGTTTGCTTTCAGGCTGCCTTCGAATTGGAGGGTTTGATGGTTGCTTCATCTCTGTCCAGGATTTCTTCATGTTTCCATTTTGTAACGCGTGGGCCGGGTTTATAGGAGCTTTTGGAAATGAATCCATTCCAAAAATGAAAGTCAGAGGGCAGCTGAAGGCAGGTCTCTGCTGCCTCGGGCGGTGAATTTGGCTCATGTTTCTAGTGTGGAGGCTCTCAGTTCTCAGAGGAAGGATTTGAAAAGGAGAGGAAAAAACCACAACAGAGGAATTGCCGCAAGTGATTCTGAGTGGGATGCTGTTGTTCCATCACTGCTGTTGCTCCTCTCTCATTGTGGCACTTTGCATCCTCACCCATGGACATTCCTCATCCCTTTGCTCCTCTCGTCATCAATAAAGATGCTATACCATTTTTTGGGGGGCAGGAAGGTGTGAAGTCATCCTTCGTGCTGTCTGTAGTTGCATTTTGATTCCTCAGAGGTCCTTATTTTCCAGTGATTGGAGAAAGGAAGAGTTATGTGTGAGTCTGTGTGGTCCTTTAGGATGAAAATGTTTCTGCATGTACCTTTTGCTGTAGCTGTTTAAAAGATGCTTTTAAGTATCTCTGACTATAAAGAGCAGATGTTGAAGTGAAGGCTACAGGAATTTGACATGGTGACCAGATAAATTTAGCCTTAACTTTCTTCCTTCACAACTGGTGAACCCAAGCAGGCCCAGGGTGAAGGCATTGGAGGTGATGAACGTTGAAAGCAGGAAGAAGAAACCATAGAAATGTTTGCACTGAAGAAAAACCAGCAGCACAGGCATCCCATGGGCAAAGGGAGCTTTAAAATATCATGGCTCTGAACAAGCTTTGGTCAGCATTTGTGTGGTCCAGAAGACGTGGTAAACCAGGTTTTATGAGCCTAAATGAGTGGCTGGTGTTGATCATAGCTCCCGTTGTTTGTGTGTTGGTGTTCCTTGGGTACCTGTTGTGTAGCGGGTGTTAGGTGATGTGCAGATGGACAGCTTGCTCCTAATAGTAGTTTATGTGCATGGAGTGTGTGTCAGACCCCGCAGCTTGTTTGCTCCTGTGCATTTGTAGCCACGGTGAGAAAATTCCCACTATCATTGTTCTGTCAAATGCTTTTTATTTAAGTCTCTTAAGTTTTCCAACCACTTTGCCCCTTCATTTTCAAGTCAGTAGCTTTTATTCTGAAAGCTCTGGTGTATTGATAACCATTGGGGAAATTCCCTGAGGCTGCTAAGCAGGAATCTGCCTTGGTGGCAGAGTTGCTTCCAACTTTTAAGCAAAACAGCCTGTAAACTGTGCCATCAACTAACAAGTACGGGATCCCTGCTGTGTAATGTGTGGGATCCTGTAGTATTTTTACTTCCAGGGTGATACCCTCATGGGTAGCATGTGGAGCTACAGCTGGGCCGCCAAGGAGCATCCTGCTTTGGGAAGATGAACGGAGAATATGTTCCTCAGGATTGCCATGCCTAATTAGCCTCAAGTTCTGGTATTAGAAGATGTTAATGAGCTGGAGCATATAAACTAACCACAGGGAAAAAAACCTCTTTGAATGGCTATGCCAATGGTAGGAAGTGAAGGTGCTGATGGGGGAGCTGACCCACAGTTTAGGACCTGCTTGGGGTAGGGAGGCCTGGTGGCCAGGGTAGCTGCAGAGACCTTGTGGCCCATGTTAGCATGACCTGTCTCTTCTCAGTGGCACAGCAGAGATAAGTCTTTCTAAGCATGGTGATTAGCATAAAAATGGCCTTTTTTTCTTTTTTTCCTTTTCTTTTTTTCCCCTTTTTTCCTTTTCTTCTTTTTTCTTTTCTTCTTTTTTTCTCTTCTTTTTTCATCTTTTGTTTTGGTTGGGGCATGCATCCCTAGAGATAACCGGTATCTCCACTATTGCACACTAACAGCTCCAGTTAACACTGCCTCCTCCTATTTGTTTGTTGCACTCCTTTTACCTCTGTTTCCTCCCTCCTTTTTTTATCCCTAGCGAAGATAAAGGTTTAAAATCAGAACCAGGAGATTTAATTCCTTTGCAGTTCTGTATCAAAATTCACACAGAACAGAGAAGTTCATTCTTTCTACTTCATTTTGGCTCGTTTGGCACCTTTCTGTAGGGGTTGGCAAGGAATCATAGAATCATAGAATAGTTTGTGCTCAAAAGGACCTTCAAAGGTCAAATAGTCCAACACCTTACAATGAGCAGGGACATCTTCAACTAGATCAGTTGCACTTCTTTCACTCTCATTTCTGTGCACCTCCATCGCACATTGTTTTACCACATCAGCTATTGTATTCCCTATTTCAAACAAGTGTCCTGTTTATAGGCAAGCTAAGCTTCTGCAACGTGAGATTTTGATTCTTCGTGCTAGAAAAAATGTCTTTCTTTTTCCTTCTTGCTTTGAAACTGTGCAAGACAGACATGGGGAAAAAAATCAACCAGCTTGTCTAGCTCTTAGTGCGCTGATTGCATTCAAGAGAGGAGTTGGAGAGGGGCCAGCACAGAACCCCTGATGAGGCAAGAAGGGAAGGGATAAAATGGCCACAATGAGGACATGAGGCTGGATAAAAGATCAGAGAGGAAGAAATAGCTGAGGTGGGGAGGGAAATGAGAAATGTTTGATAAGGGGATGTTGATTAGGGACCAGTGTGGTGTGTAGGGGAATTGGCGGAAGAGTGCATCTGCAGAGCGCACCGGCAGACCCTGCTGGGGAGGCTGTGTGTGCTGTTAAGCCATGATGTTGATAAACCTGGGCTGAATGTAAAAGAGAACTTGTATTCCACTGAACAGTGAAGTTCCTCAAACTTCATTAGGAAAAAAATGTATTAGGGGATTTATATTGTACTGCATTATTTATATTATGGTTATGTTATGTCATATTATATGTATCATACATCATATCATATTGGAGCTCTTCCCTGTGAGAGTGCTGAGGCGCTGGCACAGGGTGCCCAGAGAAGCTGTGGCTGCCCCATCCCCGGCAGTGTTCAAGGCCAGGTTGGACACAGGGGCTTGGAGCAAGCTGCTCTAGTGGAAGATGTCCCTGCCCGTGGCAAGGGTTGGAGCTGAAGGAGCTTTAAAGTCTCTTCCAACCCAAATCATTTTAGGGCTCTGTAATTCATGGCCTAAAGGACTCTGTTGGTGAGGTCCCTTACAGTGCAGCCCCTTGGTTTTCTGTCAGGTATTTGTCATGGCAGAGTGAGACCTTAGTAATATTCTAACCATAAACCCATTGTTTAATGCCAGAGCTCTGCATTATCCTATTGGACTTGGTGGAGCACATCTGTGCATGCTGTGGCACCTAGCCTATAGTCATGCAGCGAGTAGCCAGTGTCATCATCTGCCAGTGAGGGTGACAGCTCCCGATGGTCAGTTGCTTCAGCACATGGCTGCTCCAGATAGGCTTTAGATCAAAATTCCTGGCAAAGCCTGAGAGATGCACTTGTTTTCCCAGATTAGAGCATGAGCATCTGGGCTTTTGGTTCTGACAGCAAGAAAATTGCAGCAAGAGCGCTCTGCTTAGCTGTTGCAAGTGCAACACAATGATGGTCTCATTGGAAGATGCCTTCCAAGCATGACTTTGCACTCTGGTGCTAATGAAGATGGCATGGAGGAGGACATGTGTGAATGATACAACGCTATAAATGCCTTTTCTGGAGCCCAGGGTGGTGGTAGGACTCATCTGCGTGCCCATGGGAGGGGAAGGAGGTAGGAGGCATGGGGCACTTACGTTCCCACTGTAGGCTTTGCAGCAGCTGCCATTTAAAAGAATGACTCCCAGAGCTGGCAGCCAGCATGGAAGAAATTAAACACAGAGAAGTCGTCCCCATTTCAAGCTGTGGTATTTTGACTTAGTTAAAATATTTATCTAAGAAATCATATGGGGAAATGTGAAAATGTAAGTTTATGACTGTTCCAAAGAATGGGAAGAAAAGACAAAGGGCCTGGGAGAAAATTCCACAGTATTTTCATTCTTTTAATGATATCTGGTGGGGTTTTTAACTGCTTGGGGGTGAAGGACTTATTGTATTGGCCTGATTACAAAGTACTCGTAGAGCCCAAGTGTAACCATTATACACAGCGCTCGTTTTCTGACAGCCCCTGTTCTTGAGCTCTACAAGTGTAATACCAGCTACTCCCCATTCTATTTATTGCATCCAGCTTTTTAAGTAATGGGCCAAACAATGATTGCAGATGCTATAATCAACATTTTTTGTTAATGATTTAGAGCTCTATTTGCAAAATAATTACTTCTGCAGAGCTCCATGGCACAATACGAGAGGAATGCTCTCCTGACTTTCTATAGCCACAAGTTAATTGAAACTACAGAGCCCGGAGGGTGCACAGCCAGTCCAAGGGCAAGCCCAGGAGCCTCAGCACAGGATGTTTGCAGCCTGATGGGTGTGAAATGAGCTTAAATGTCAGCTGTGAACCTGCCCTGTGACGCATCTGTGTGCTTGGAAGAACCTGCTTGGTTCTTGATAGCAGCATACGTGGGTTGTAGCTGCTGCCTGCTGAAGTTGGGCTATGCCCTTGCAATTTCCTATAGGTTCACAGAAGACCCATTCCATGGACTCATGCAGCAATAACTGAGTTGTTGGGGACAGGGACCACATGGAAACCATCCTGTTTCTTTAAGCAGCAAACACAGAGATGGTGCCTGACAAACACCAACACCTGACCCATCCTTATTGAAGGGCAGGTGCATTCTGAGAGCTTTTAAAGACCACTTGAATGCATCAGCTCTTGCTATAAGGAAAAATAGGTGGGCTCTGGGTCCTCCTTGGCTGCTTAGGACAGTGGCTGGATGCAAAGCAGATGGGTTCTGTTGCTGCTACGGCTCCTGGTCTCTCCAAGCAGGACTGGTGAGGTGCCTCGCTCTGCTTTCCCTTTTGTCTGTTTGGATTTTCAGCTTGTGAGCACAAGGTCTTGATTCACGCTTGGCACACCATGGCTCTGATCTCAGCGACAGATGCCAGATGCTGCCGGAATACAAAGAAAGAATGAAAGTAACCCGAAATGTGTGAGTCAGCAGTAGGTGTGAAGGGGGTGCCTCCTCTGCTTTGTCTGGCTTTCTCTCCTTTTCATACTCCAGCCACTCTGCCTTCAGCTTTAGTCTCAGCTTCTCATTTCTCCTCCTATTTTCTTCCTCCAGCTTAATTCCCTTTCGTCTTTCTGTCTTTTTGCCATCATCTCACTGCCCACTCGTGCGATGTGACCATGGTGTGGGGGAGTGATGTTCCCCACGATGCTTAGGAGAACTCGACTCTTCTGGGAACTAGAAATCTATTTCCATTCCGCTTCACTTCCCTGGCACACCCAGTACCATCAGATAGAGCTGACCTGGCAGTGGACATCTCACTTATGGAAATTCAGAGTGTTCCTTCCTTCCTTCTCCAAACACAATGCTGTGTCACTGCAGAAACACTCGCTGCAGTCTGTCCCTCCCTGAAAAACACTGAATTGCTTTAGTTCTTCATTGTGAATCTCTAATTTTATTTCCTCCTAATGCTATGTACAGTTTCTGTAGTTCTGGAGGTCACTGGAGCTTTGTAAGTGCAGCCAAAAGTGGTTTAAATAGTCATTGTGCAGCGAAGTGATGCCATCAATCTCCAGTGCCGTTATATCTAGAAAGTTGGATTTGATATCCATTTTCATGTTTAAAGCAAAACTGCTGGCAAGCCTCCATATCCTGTAAGGCACAGAGAGTGCTAACTTGTTCCTAAAGGTTTATATGAGTGCAGTGGTATTAGCTGTTGGTTTGGGATATTTTTCAGCAAATCAAGAACTGCTGGCAGCCAAGTGCTTTCTGAAGAGGGTCTTTTCTCCTTAACTGCCTTTTATTCTTTCATTTCCAAGCCTATCTGTAGTCTAGTTCTAATAATGATTAGGTCTTTTTAATTGGAGGTTCATAGGCTTCAATTGCTAGCTTGCCCAGGAATGCTTTGTGGTTTTTTTGGCTTATATGTATATATATGTATATGAAGAAAAAAATAGGGAAGAAGAAACCTAGGAAATAATAGTGGAATGTAAGTCTGTGACGTATTGAATTAATTTCCTGTTCCACTTGTGTACCAGTTAACCAGACAAATAACCAATTTGTTAAGGGCTCTGCTACTTCCTTCAATCACTTGCTCACAATGCACTTTTTACATTTTATTTCCTGGTTTTTCCATCTCAATTCCTTGCATCCCCTGCAGCTCCCTCTGTTTTGGTGCCAACAGCAACATACCCACTGAAGGAGGGCAGGGTGGGATCCTTCACCTCCCAGCAACCCCATCCGCCCTCTGTGACATGGCTTTTCCACATGGGCCCTGACTGTAAGGAGACCAAGCTCTGTGATGAACATCCCTTTACATCCCCCTTGCCAAGTCACTGAGCATCTCACTGGTGCCACCTCCTTATCACTTGGGTCTTGCCTTACTGGTGGCAGGAGGAATTAAGGCTGTTTCAGGCAAGATCCCAGTTTATTGAGCTGTTTCTGAAAGCACTGAAACAGGAATATCACCACGTCAGTGGTCTATAAGGCAGAGAATTAAGTGTTCGTAACAAAGAGGCCTTTTATTGTTTTCCTTGCATGCCACACAATGGGTTCTGTTGGAGCCTCGTACAGCGCTGGGTAACCAAGTGCAATGTGGCTTTTTGTTCTGTTCGGTGTATTTTGTGGGTTTCTATTTGTATTAAAGAAATTGATGCTGGGTGCTCTGCCAGGGATGTCTTTGCACAGAAATTGAAGCAACAGGGAGGACAAAAACCAAATACCACTCTCTGTTTCTGGGTAAACTGCCTGAACTGCCAAATGATTCCTTGCAGATACACAATCCTATAGGAAAAGCTGTAAGAAAAATAAAGATGTGTAATTGGAGACTTCTGGAGTAGAAGTTAAAGAGGGCTTTCAGTGTACTCTGATGAATAGGGGAGGAAATACATCAATTCAATTGCAGCATTGTGTAGAGCATAATAAATATTTTATTACCACAGACTATCATTTAGTTGCTACGCAGCATGGGGCAGATTCTGCTCTCGGATGGTGTCAGCCCATTTACAACTCTGTGAAATCACAGGAGTTCATTTCTGTGGCCCAGGACAGTGTTTGGGTCAGATACTGCAAAGTTCATGAGTAAAATACTTGAGATTCACCTAAGAAAACTGCTCAGGCTGGCGCTGTAGCAGAGTGTGGTTATAAATCTAATGGTATTCCTGGTTTGACCATAAAAACAGTTTGGCCTAAGGCTGGAATTTGATAAATAGGATGAATTAGATTATTTCAATGCTGATGATACAAGGTTATATGTATTTGGGGGTACAGTGCAGCCATGGCTATCCAAATGAGAGGGGTGGACAGTGGAAGCTGTTTTGTGGGGTGAGCTGGGTAGGAGCAGTTTGTTGAAGGACCTCTGGTCTTTTAAAAGGATCTTCAAGAATCAAGGGTATTTCTGGGTTTGGGGAGTTTCTGTGGGTGTTTGCAGGGGGATGTGCTTACATTCCTATTGGAAACAAAATTCAAGCAAATTCCCACAGAAGGTCAGTGAGGATGGATGGTGGGAAACCAATAACAGTGTGGATGGTGCGGCATTCATCTGGAGCGGTTTAATGGCAGATTTTGTGGGGGGCAAAAATAACTTTGTCAACTTTTTACCAGTCGGGTTTCTTTTGTGCGTTCAATCTGATGTGAAGAAGCCAGAAAACCAGTGGGAATGTGTGGAAACCAGCAGCAGAAATCTCATCGTTTTCTTTGGCGACATGGTCTACCGTGAGGCATCCCTGCCCATGGCAGGGGGTTGGAACTGGATGATCTTAAGGTCCTTTCCAACCCAAAGCATTCTGTGATTCTATGATTTCTCTGGTATGCATTTATGAGCTTTCTGACCAAGTACTCCGGTAACTTTTGCTTTCTGGATTTCTTGCTGTAAAACAGTGATAGTTTCAAATTTGTCATGGTGCAGGGAGATGCCGATATCAAACCAAGAATTAAGTGAATGGCTTTGATTGTAATTGAAAAGAAAGTGTTCCCTGCTTTAAGCTAAGTTTTAATTAAACCTAATTACACAGTAATGCAGCGAGTGTTTAGTTAATCCTGATCAGTAAAAACTCGGAAGTGAGGGGAGAGGTGTGTCCTCACCCAGACACACAGTGAGAGCTTCGAGGGCTAGGTTGGCAAAGAGATGTGAAATTCCTTGTTTTGCAGGTTTGTGTTCCAGTGACTTTTCATGTCCCTTCGTGTGCTTTTTCCCTCTGGGACTTTTTTGGAGCAGTGTTTAAAGCAGAGCCGGTAGGACCCCCGTGAGTTATGGGATAATAATTCCGTGTCAGATACTGTGAGAATGAAGCTTATTTTACAAGAATTCCCTTTGATGGAAGTAGGGCCCCTAATTCAAACTTGAGTGCATTTTAAGAGACATACACATGCACACAATAAAATCCAGGGAGAACAATTTGCATAGAAAAGCCAGGAAACAGCTGGGCTTAGAGAGAGCTCAGATTTTAGGGGCTGTTTTGGGGGGGAACAGGGGTAAAGCCAAGCAAAAGTGTTTTAAATGCAGGCTGCTTTTGAGAATATTGCTCAATATTGTATGTAATGTTTAAATACACATCTGTGTGCTGGCTCCTAAGAGCGCGTAATTCCACCTAACTTTAATACTGAGGTGTTTGTTCTTTGTTATTATCAGCTAACACTAATGGTAAGAGACACTTACTTGTCTAGGTCAAATATGTATGTATTTGCTCTTGCTTTAAATTCTTTCCCATAGATACAATTCAGCACAATCAATGCCAACAAAATTATTTTGAAAGCAGATTAGATTAAAAATCTCATCCCTTACTGAGCTTCCCATTGCCATATGAGACGATCCTTAGAGAATTAAGATTTGTGTCTGTGACAGAAATGCTCACATGAGGTTGCTCAGCCTCTTGCTGGCTATTTCTTCCTTTAAATATTTGATGGAAGTGCCTTTCCAGGCTGAATTCAGCCAGTGGAGATACTTCTGGATATCAATGACTAAAGCCACAGCAGGAAAAACATATCTGAGAAGCATTTTGCTATACAAATGTGTTTGCCAGTGCATTTATTCCAGAGTGTGCTGCTGGTGACTTTGGGCTTTCCTAGAAGGAGGTCAGGGCTGTTCCTATTGAGAAGATGTATCTGTGTGTGGGTTGATATCTTTCCAAACCCCATCTGGTTGGAGTACATGGTAGGAGTATCTCAGGTTTGGGTCTGCTGGGTTTATACAGCAGTGTGGTACCACCCAGTGATAGCTTAAGCCTGATCCTTGCCCGCACAGAGCCAGGAGGATGATTTCCAGTAACATGGTTTGAGTTGGGGCACAAGAGGGTGGCACAGGCAGCCCTGGGTCAGAGCAGTGGGACTTGTGCCCTGTGCTGCTGCTGAAAACTGCAGTGTGGCGGAGGCAGAGCAACCTCACCCCATCTCTCTGTGGAGAGGGACTTTTTATATGAACAAGCAGGGACAGGCCAAGGGGAATGGCTTTAACCTGCCAGAGGGGAGACTGAGATGAGCTCTTAGGCAGAAGCTCTTCC
>WYDI02035817.1:0-16212 GCA_009867235.2 Psittacus erithacus | reverse complement strand
TCCCTTTCTTTGCATGACTGCCTCTATAAAGTTTGGCTAGCACAGTTATTGCTGTATTTCTCGAGTTAGTTATTCATTGCCAAATGGACCTCCTACCACTCTAAGACTTAGTACAGTTAATAAGATCACAAGCTCCTTAGGGCAAGACTCGCCTTGTTATTTGTGTAAAACCTTAGCACAGTGATAACACTACAGTAAGAAAACAATATTATTTATGTATCGTGGTGTGTTCTGAACTGTGGCCTTGTGCAGAGCTTTATTTTCAAAGCTTCAGGCTTTGAAAAAAAAGGTTCAATATGTGTTAAAAAATGCAAGTGTATCTGTTTGACAGTGGATGAAATGAGGTTCAGTTATTGATCATGACAGAAAAGCAGGACAATGTTCAAATTTCTGGTCAGAGAACTGGCCTGAGGCTTGTGCGTGGAACAGAACAATGATGAAGAGTGTGCAGAACTGCTAACTAATTGCAAGTGACTTGCAAGTTTACTGATAACCAGGATCATCACCAAAATTGCACATTACAACTGAGCAGTTTAATCTGCATAGATTCTGTCTGACAGTTATTTCAACACATCTACAAAATGTTATGTGGCTTTAAATAGTTTTAATTCTAAACAGTGAGATGATTTTTGTGATATACAAAACTTACACACAGACATAACATTACCAGGTGTTCTCAAGCACCTTTTCTTTTTCAGTCTCAAAATGTTTTAAAAATAATGGCAAGTTTTGAAATGTCATCATTATTCTTTTTAGTAGCTTTTAGTGGCAGAGCAACGTCCAGACAGAAACTAAGTCAGCACAGGTTTATACAAGGATTATAGCTATATATGGAATATGTCTGAAAACAGTCCATCACCATAACAGAGAGGCACATACACATATATATACAGAATTGAGATCCAAGGAAATCCTGGCATTCCCCTCTTCATCTTTCATCAACTTAAGAGAATCCATGGTATCACAAGGGCAGTGTAACATCAACAGTTAACATGAATGTTGAATTATGACTTATCCATTGCGAAGCTATGCAGATGATATATACCAAGTGCAGCAATACTCTTCCCTGCTTCTCCTCTATAGGAGGAAAGCTCTTCCTGTGCTCGAACTGTGCCAGACTCTCCAGAAAAGAACAGCAGTGGGAAAGAAAAAACAACAAAAACCAAAAAGAAGTGGGCAAAACCAAACCAAATTGGGGTTCCCTGTGTCTGCATCACCCCATACAAAACGTAATGGAGTGAAGTGGCCACACTGCATTCAACATGCAAAGGGCAGCTCCCTCCATGCAGATATTTCATAAACAGTTTAGCAGTAAGCTCAAACTATTTTTAAGTTGGAAGCATTAAAAAGCACCTTTATGGCCAGACTTCTTTACTTCAAAGCTTCTGAAGCTGAGGGCCCCAAAACCACATCATGAAACTGAGCTAGCCTCACCACTGTATCCCCACTACATCTGATGTAAATACTAGAAGGCAACGGAGAACCCTTGGCCTCCCCAGCAGTTTTGCCAAGGCCCACCACTTATATTCAACACAGTTCTCCCCCAGCAGAATGGAATTACAGTTGCTCTCCTCTAAACCCATTGTACTTGAATATTATTAATGGTTCCTTGGGCTACAAACAGCTTTTCCAAATATTTGCAATGACCAATAGTTAAAGGGACAAAATGAGCACCTCTATAAATAAGCCATTTGATCTTTAAGTTGTCAGGTACAATGTTACCCTGAAGTGAGATAACACAGCTCAGGTATTTAGGTGACAGCTGAACAAACATGAGATTAACATGATGTGCCAGTGATTAAAGCAACAAGACAAGCAGGACACAGTTTTAACTTTCTTTCAAAAATAAAAACATTAGAAGGACTTGTGTTAATATCCGTATGTACAATTTATAAGAGCGGGTAATGATTTGACTATAGGCTTCTTTTTAATAAGGTGAGAAGAGATGCAAATGTCAATGGGAGCTGGAGTTTCCCTGCAACTGGTGGTCAAGTCTTCAATTTCCAGATTACTGGCATTTGTTTTTCAAAGATCAAAACATACTTTAAAATCTAGAAGGTATTTTTCCAAGCACAGTCATCATGTTTAATTTTTTAACTCCCTTTTCCAGTTCTTCCCTCTCATCAATTCTATTTTCCTCTATTTTCCTGCTTCACAGAGGAGAGACTACTTTGAGGCAGCTTATGCACCTGGACTGCATGGAGCCGCTCAAGCTCCTGCTGTGAGGGGATTTGAAGGAAGAGTCAATTTAATCTGTGCATGTAAAATAGGCCAGTGCTATTTAAAGTAACAAATATAGGCCTTGAGTCTGCAAAAGGAATTATGCATATGCCTAACTTGACATACATGAATAGTCTCTTTGCTCGAGTTTATAGTAAGGCTAAGAACAGTTTTCAATGGCTTAGGGGTTTGTATTTCATTTTCAATTTGTCTTACACACCTATAAGACCTCCTGGTTTTGAAAACAGAACTTAGCATTGGTTGTCATATCAGTGCCGATTTTTTACACTAATGGAATATATATTGTACAGTACCTTCTATTAATTTTTCTGATCTACCAATATAAAGGAATGAATTCTTAATACAGCACCCCTTCAGAAAGGGACTGCCTGCTGCCTAAAATCAATGACACTTTTATGTTGCTTAGAATTGAGTTCTGCTTTTTTGTCAATTCTTTTTATCATTTTCAGGGTTTTGACAATTGGTTGGAAAAAACTTGAGGGTTGTCTGAAAGGCTGTATACTCAGCTTCATGATTAATATGATGATTAAACCAAACACACTGTGCAACTCCCAAAATTTAATATTCAAGAAGTAGGTGACTTAAATTAGGTATTGGGGAAAGGGAACAGAAATGCATCTATATCTACAAATGGATACATATAAAAAATCTTAAGCTGCTGGAAATATTGTATTAGCAAAGATACAGGATGTCTCAGGCACTTCTGCGCCCAGTAAAGAAACGATGCTTAACAATTATATGTACTTGAATGCAATTTCAGTTCCCTATGGCACTTTTACTGTGGATTATATGTTTACAGATGAAATACTTAAGACAATGCAAAAATTTAGGAATACTTGTAATAGCTCTTGCCAAAGGTCCATTTACTCTGTGTGTTGGCTGGGATGTGAAAATACCTGAAATACCATGAAATGCCAGTGTAGGGCCAAGAGAGAGTCCTGCACTAGCCAACCTCTCACTGCCAAATGCAACAGGCTGGTGAACCCCCAAACACAAGGTATAAAACTCTCCCTTTTCCATTTTTGGCCATTATTTCAGTGCTTTCTTACCCTGATGTCCATTCCCATCAGGGCCCAAAGCATATCAGTTCTCCCACTCTTGCCTATGAGGAGCAAGGAACAGGAGTAACCAAGCTGGCCTTTGAGACAATCCTCTATTTATTTTGCAATGTAAACAGTTGGGTAAACAATTGTAGCTTTTTCTCCTTTAGACATGTTCCATGTGCTTGATCATTCACAGTAAAATCTGTATGAATTCTGGAATTCCAGAAATTCAGGAAATTGAACTTCCTGAATTCAATGACATGGAATTATTCAAAAAATTGATAAACCTAAATACCAACTTCCAGATTCCACATGAATTTTGGCATCCCTCATTCTAGAAAAAATTATTTTTTAAAAGCTTATAGCATGAAGAGATTATACCATTTTGTTACACACAAGATTAGCAATTATACCTCATTCTCACATAATGAGAATTAAATTCAGTTTAAAATGAATTATCAAACCAGCAATGCAGCCACAGTGAGTCAATTTTTCCTTTCATTGGAAATTCTTTCCAACTTCCAATTGTCGTTTTGCTACGTTATAAAGGTCGAAGCATCTTCAGCGCTGCAGGAAACCATACTGTAAAAATGACAATGTGAAGGCTAAAACATACCAAGCATTTGCCATGTCAACATGTCCCCAATGAAACTCCCTTCCACTTCACGAGCTGGACAAACTGTATGCTTCATTAAGTAACAGACAGCATGCCCATTAAAGATCAATGGCATCTTCCAAACGCATTTTGTTTTTCTTTAGTCCTAACATATGGTCATAATAATGCATCTAACAGTAAGCCTGGGCACTGATTTTTAATGAAAAATAATGTTCAGACTAGCCCATGTAATTTGCTTTTATGTCTCTGACCTTGTTCTGAAATGAATTCCCATAGTTCGAAAACATTCTCATTCCAGGTTCTCAGTTCTCTTGCCAAGAAAGGCAGATGTCATGTTTGTAACTTACAATGTCTCTATTTAAATCATACCCCTTCAGACAATGCTGGTGTATATTTTCCTCTCCTATGTGTACACCAATTCCCAAAGAAGAAAAAAAAGAGGTCCAAAGCATTACCTGTAAGCTAACGCTTAGCGATAACAATGCAGATATCCCTCACAGAGGCACCATGAGAAATGTTGTCATTTCAGAGACATACTACCTCAGCCTATTTTACCATCTGTGTAGGAGCTCTGTGAGCCCAGAAATGATCACAGTGAAGAGTGATCAAAGGTCTGGCAACTATAGCAACATATTTCATTTTTGAATTAAAAAAAAAAAAAAAAAAAAGAAGTCCCACCACATTTGCTACTAAGGCACTGTCTTCATACACAGGGGTCTTCTTTCAAGTGTACTGGCTTAAGGCACAAACCCTTAGCTTGCACTTTCACTTCTGTTTCTATCACCTTTGCAACTTACATATACATGCAGCATCAATCCTTTCTCCACTCATTTTCTGGCATTCACCTGATGGTGAATGATAACATGTACAGTTAAAAAGTGATACAGCTGCAAGACACGAAGTACATTATGTTAAGGTGTACCTGCAGTCTGTGCACAGTATTATTTTTCATGGGTGAGTTGAAACAGCCACTTGCCCCTAAGTTTCTTCGGGTCTGTATGCAAGTTCTAGGCTTATAATCATACTTCTTTTAAGGTAGTATCAATGCATTTTGGTTCAACCACTGGACTGAACTACTTAGTTATCTACCTTTTAATCAGCCTTTAGGTACTATTTAATCTTCTACCGAATAATCATTAGAATTTAAATGCTTACCTCCTCTTGGGGAGATGCTGGCTTCTAGAAGAAAAAATTAATGAGGACATGCTTTTTATTCCACAATTGCTTAGTGGAACATTACTCTTTCCTGAAATACTGAGTCCATAAACATTTGGTTTTATGAGTCTTAACTATAACTTTGTCTTTAACTGAAGTTCTCCAGACCACACCTTCACCACACCACGCTTACATTGCTCCAGGCTTGCTCAATAAACTGGCCTACCAGTTTTTTCTAATTTCCCAATCTCCAACCCTCATTTAGAAATATAAGATACTTGCTCCTCCAATATACAGACTGGGACCTAATCCACTTCATTCACTTATTTCCTGTATTCTGATACTAATCATAATTCTGTATTTAATCTTAGTCCACTGTCCACACTTCTGCACCAAAATAAAGTAACGTAATCTGCTTCTATATCCATCTTCACCCTACATGACTACTACATGACTATTTTAAGCCTTTTCTTCCCATAACTCTAATGCAAGCTTAACAAAATGTCAATGAACCAAAATGACAACAAAATTAAAATTCTGTCATTTGTGTTATTCCCCAAGACCCTGCAAAAACCTGCAATAAACTGAGTTTTTCAATTCTTTCTTCCTAAAACCTAACCTGACCTCTAGTTTTATCATCCAACAGAACTAGCAGCAGGTAGTCCTGTAGGTATTCCTTTATTACAAAGCTGTCAATATCTTTTAAGTTCTTACTTTCCAAACCCCTTACTTTAACTGGAAATTTGAGCCAGAGCAATGCATCATACTTTTATTACGTAGTGAGAGCAGAAGTCAGCTATTGCTCCTCCTCACACCAGCTGTCCTCCAAAATCTGGGGCACTGGCACAGCACAAAAAGAAATACAGGGCTTCTACCCATAATTGCTGGAATCTTGCTCCTAACTGCAGCCCCAACCATAATTTTTATCATAGATGAAGGGGTTTTAACTTTACAAAAACAGAGACTTTAATTCTGAAAACCTGAAGAAAATTAACAACCAAAGGTCTTCAGTAGCTGTTTTCTCAAACCATCTCTAACCTTTGTTTTAATTACAGTCTAATGATACATGTGAACATGTGAAGTAAAGTGAGGTTCAGATGCTGACCATCACCTTTATTCTAGCAGGTTTCCAAGACTCTTCAATAGACCTGTTCAGTAGCTGAATTCGCAAATTCAGATTTGAATCCAAGACTTAAGCATAATTTAATGACCCATAACTTCACCAATACAAGAATTAAAACCAGCAGTCTTTTGCAGAAGGGTATAACACTGACCAGTTGATTCAAATTTATAAATGATAAGAGCAATGTGCAAAAAGCTGAGAGAGATGACTCCACCATTCTTCCAAAGAAATTTCTAAGAGTACTTTCATAACAAGATGTCACAAGAAAAGCATTCAAAGTGTAAAACCAGGATTAAACATGCTCCAAATTTCCACATAATTTTGATTAGTTAAATGGCTTTTCTTTTGCTCTTGATTTTTTTTCCCCACAAGGTACATGCCTGTATTTAACTTTTTTATTACATTATTAAAATTCAAAACTGGAAATAAAATTTGTATCAAAGTCAAATGAATTAGCTTTAATTCATGGAAGAAAAATATTAAATTTCAATACTTCATTTCTACATTTTGATTTCAAGCTTATATGTCATAATAGTACAAAACAGAAAGGAGATACTTAGTCACTTCATGCTTTTATGATGAAATATTTGAGTAGCAAAATCCTTCCACAATATTTTTTGATCCAATCTCAGACTGTTTGGACTGTCTGGAGTTCACATACAGGAAACGGTTCAGCGATTTTGCTCAGTTTTCTGTTTTGTTCAAAAAACTATTTGTTTCTTCTATCAGTATCTTAGAGCTGCCACTTTCTGTGTACGGATGTCTTTTTAGCAGTGTCATCACTAGTTTGCAAAGCACTTTAGAACTGGGGGGATGGAAGGCATTATGCATGTTTAAGTTGTTATTACCACGTTCTGTAAAATTTATTCTTGACAAGGCTTCTTTTGTGGTTTTAGTATCTTATTCTGATTTTCCCCAATTTATATTCATTTCCCCAATTCTTCAGCTGTCTAGAGGGTTCTCTAAGTGGCTACAGCAACTGGGTATTGTGACATATCTTTACATTTTCCTACAGTTAATGCTTAGCTTCACTCATTTTGTTGCTCTTAGAATTTTGTTAGCCTTATTTAAAGATGCACGTTTTTTAGACCTCAGAGTGGTCTATCTGCTGTGTTATCTGTAAGAGGAAAATGTATTTTGAAAGAAATGAAAAACATCTTAGCAAAGAAGCTTTTATATCAGCAATTAAATAACTTACAAGAATTACAGTGACAGATTTGCAACTAAACTAAATGTCACTTTAAAATGACACAAGAGCACAATGACATGCGGCACAATTACTTAACTTGCTGTAAACAAATGCAGTTCCTCCAGGAATGAGCAATACTGTAGCAACCTAAAGTCCACATACTTCATTATTTTAGTAGAGTGGAAAAGACACATTTTCCCCTCACTTTTTCATATTCAACAAAACACGTACTTTGAAAAATGCACGTGTTTATTAACAGCTGGGTAAGATCTTGGTGAAGTCAGCCATGAAGCCAATTCTTCAGTTTAACAAGAGGAAGCACAACTGATGAAAAAGCCAGAACGATTACTACTGAAACATCTTCATTCTCAGAGACAGAAGTTTTTAAGGAGTGTCTTCAATTAGTTTGCAAAGAACCAGAAGTATTAGCGCATACAACTCAACTCCCCTGATGGCAGCTGGGTGTCAGCAAGATTACCAGTACACGCAAGATAGACAGCACTGGCTGTATACTGCAGGTACTGACATACTCAAATCCCATGCAATTTTTCAGTTGTAATTACATTGATTTCACAGAAACTGTTTAAGTGCTTCAAGTTAAGTATGTATTTAATCGCTGTTGCTGTACAAGAGTCATAATTTGTGAAGTGCTCTGTACCCTCCTAGGACTAAAGATACAGCGTAATTGCAAAATATACTAATGCCAGTGGTAAAAAGTATTTTTGCATTATTCTCATATTGCATAAATAGCATATGTATAATTTCACTGCAATCAATGGAAATCACAGATTTCCATATCACATGCTAAATGCTGAGGTTGATTACCTTTATATTTAATTTATCCTAATCAGTGTGAGCCAAGTGGGGCTTTAATACCACATGGAGATTTACAGCAATTTTCTTTTTTGCTTTTTCTTTTTTTCTTTAAGGGAAAAAAAGCAAATGTACACAGGTCAAGAAATGAGTGTTCATACACAACATGCACAACAGGTGCTTTGAGAAAGATAGTTTTAAAAATATTTGAATAGAAAGCTTTGTCTTTCCTCTTGGAGAATAATGACAAAAGAATTCAGTAGCCCCTTCAACCCATTTCTAAAGGTCTTCTTAAAAATAGTTTCATACCTTTATCAGAACTCAATAAAAATATTGGAGAAAATGACAAATTAAAATCAAATCAGTGCAAGTTAGCATACAGTAAGTATGTATGTTACCTCAATATGGATTGATCTAATTTATATAGACAGTCCTAAGGCTGCATGTGTTTTGCATTGCATGGGCACAGGAGAAAAAAGAAAACAGAATAAAATAAAAGTAACTTTCTACCATACCAGCACAAGACTTCTGATCTTTCAAGTCATGCAGCTGAAAGAGAGGAAATTTCATTTTGCATAAGAATGCCAAATCTCGAATTCTTGAAATTCTGTCAGACAACTCTAACACAACTGAGGTGACCGCTGGAAGTAACTGCCTAGAATACAGAATGAATCAACACTGGCCTTTCATCCTTTATAATCTGTTTGTTTGGAAGATTTTTTTTTTCTGTTTTCTTGTTTGGAGGGGAGGGTTTGAGGGTTTTCTTTGGGGTTTTTTTCCTTTTTTTTTTTTTTTTTTTTAAGGGGGGGGGGGGGTTACACTAACTGCATAGAGAAAGCAGTGAAACAATTGGTCTGTACAACCTTCCATGCTATCTGCTACTTCTACAGGAAAATAAAGAGGCTGGTTTTCCCCTTTGTGCATTGTTTCAAAATGAAGCATTACTCATAACACCATACTAAATAAAAAAAAGCAGTATGTGTCACTTAATACATCTAGATTTCCCTTTTTGTTGAAAATATTCCTATTTATGACAACAGCATTACAGAAAAGAAAAATCAAGTCCTGGGTCTTTAACACAAGCTTAAAATCTGCTCCCATACAAAATAAGGTAAAGTCAACTGAATTTAATTAATTCTGAGGTCACAGCTATTAAACATTAATGCTTATTAAACATCAACAGTTCAAGAAGCTAGAGGGTACTAGTGGGATGGATTTCAAGGCAAGCAAGCTTACGTGGCGCATAAGATGATACCGTTCATTTCAGATCTATGAGGCAACATGAAAAAAAATCAATGGGTAACTTTCTGTGGAGAAAGCAAATCAAGGCTGCTGACATAGTGTCTACAGTTGACACTATAAAATGCCTTTGATGCACAGGAAATATAAAAGCTTGCTCACTTAAGACAGAGAGGGTGAAGATGACAATTCTGAACTGAAGCCTGTGGAAGGATCTCAAAGAAAAAATATGGCATCTTCTCACCATGAGAACCTGACAACCTATACTGAGATAATAAAAAAATTTATATAATTGTATTTCTTTAATGAAGCCAAAATGATCATTTACTTTCTTCATGCACTGACATGCAGAAAATATGTAGGACTAAGATATATAAGATAAGGATTGCCTAATTATCTCTTTGAAATTGAACTAGCATGAAATTCTGAATTTAGATCCAGAGTTCTGGATCAATTCTAACTTTCAAATTATTACTTCTGGAAAAACTCATCTAATTTCATACTAGAAATAGATGACTTAAAAAAACTAAAAAAAGAACAGAGAACATCAGTAGAAAATACTGCTACGTCAGAAATTGTTTTACTTGGACAAATGTAAAAAAAATTCCTATGAATAGGCAACCTGAGCATTTTCACTACGTGAATTGGCACACCAAAATTAAAAAAAAAAAAAAAAAAAAAAAAGGCAGCCTTTCTTTGGGACTTTTTTTTTTTTTTAAATCAAGACTCCAAAGCTATATCCTTATATGAACTTATGTTCTCATATAAACTAGTTCATGCCATTCTGATTTAGAGATAAAAGGCAGAGTCAAAGAAAAGGACAGCTGGTAGTGAAAGAAGGGAACTGATCAATCCACAAACATTCCCTTCTAGAGGGAACTCAGAAGGCAAAAGCAGAAATAGCAGGTTACATATGATGAAAATCTGAAACACCTATTGGAAAAAGATTTGCTTCATTAAACAACATGATGCTCAAATTCATCCTTTTCAAGTTCAAATGCAAAACAATGACAGTTCATCACAGCTTCCACACTCTGTCATGTCAGATTCTGAAGGGGATTTCCAGGAACTAATAGGCTATGGAAGACATTTAGGAAGCAAAATGTTTTCCACAAGGAAAAACCTTTTCATAGTTACTAAAGGGCAAGGCACTGCAAGGTACCCCGCTAATCCTCATCCCCCTCATCACTCAGGGCGGGGAAGAGGGTAGGGGAATCAGAGATGAAGGACTGAATTTGAACCTGAGAAAGAGAGGGAGGCAGTTTTTTAATTTGTGTTTTTATCACTAAACATCTACTTTAACTGGCAATAAATGAGATCAATTTTCTTGAGTCTTTTTCCCCTTGACAGTAATTAAGTAAACAGTCTCCTTACCTGAATCTTAACCCACATTTTTTTAAGGGCAATATACCAATACACTTATATCTTACTACAAAGTAATAACATCAAAACAGTTTTACGAACCTGTACAATAATTTATAAGGAAGGGTAGACTTTGTGTAGTCCCTTTTACATTTATCCACGTTAAAATGAATGTATAACATTCACTGCACTCTGCGACAACAAGCACAAATGCAGATCAGCTCTTTCATCAGAGTGCTGTTACATTGTATTGCCATTAAAACTGTTTTCTTATGCCTTTTGCTCTTTTTGTTACTGCTAGAAATTAAAGACAGAATTACCTTCCTCAAACCCCTTGCAAGAGACTGAATCTAATTATCACTCAGCCAGTGAAACTTACACTCATGCAGAGAGAACAGCATTTTTGAGTTCAGGTGCACTGAATATGCCTGAAATCAGAATGCCCTCTTTGTTTTCTGCTCCCTACTACACCGTAGATAAGACTCTAACCAAATATTCACAGACATCTCTTTCAAAGATTAAGAAAAAGAACAGGGAAGGGAAGTGGTTTTGCTTAAGCAGTCTATATAAAAGAACTCCAGGCACTCTTGCTTTTAAGGATGGGTATCATATCCATCACCTCAGAAGTTAAGCATCCAATTTTCACTCTCCCTGGAACACGGCAGAGAAATTGAGGATCTTGGCTCAGATCCTTGTCCAATGGAAATGATGCATAATGAGAAGAAACACAAGGCTGTCTTCTGAAGGATAGAAAAAGAGTAGTTTTACTGCCAAAATTAACTCAGTCTCAGCAGAAACCGGTATCAATTCTGCCTGGTCCTATTTCTGTCTGTTTTAATGGTTTGTTGATTTTGAAGAAAAATGTAAAAGAAAAGTAGTAATTAAGATTCATAACAGTGTTTTTGTTGCTGTATTCACTTGGATATTTGTCTTTCCGTTTACTTATCTTGATTTTATTTCAATCTCTATGAATATTAACAAAGGAAACAACTCATGCACAAGCAATGAAAAGCTACAAGTAAGATTTAGAAATGTGCACACAAAATCCTATACTCACAATTATTACCTCAGATGCCAATCCCAGAAATTAGCGTCTGGAATAAGTAAAGGTGAAGTGAGACCAGAATTTATCCAGTAGCTTTGGAAATAAATTCACAGATATAAATTGTACTAGCAGTCCAACACAACACTAAATTTCCTTCCCCTCCACTGTTTATTCTCATGATATTTTTTTCTTAAAAACTTGTTTTACAATTGTGTTTAACCAACAGAAAATTCAGCTTGAAGTACCAATACTGAATACTGACACGGAATTTTCATTATTACACCACTCAGCTGTATAATCACAGCACTTCCCATGGTGAGCTACAATATCTAAATATAAAACTCAGTTTTTGTTCTGAAATTTATCATAAAAATTCTAGAAAGAATATGAATCACAAACAGAAGAAGCAGCTAGAATAAAGCAGATTATAATGGCTATTAATATACAAATGTGTCAGGGGTTGGACAAAACTTGTTAAAAGCTTTCACGTGATTCTGAGATGTGGAAATTTTCATAGAAAGATGTAGGAAGGGTGGCAGGGAAGCTCTTCAGTGCTATCAGACAATCAGAGGGAATATAATTCTTTCACGTTGCATGGGGAAAGTCAGGAATGTGATATCTTGAGAGGAAATGCTTCTTCATGGTTATTCAGATATGTGATTTGAGATAACTGGGCTTGTTATCAAAAGCTTTTTGAGTCCAACAGCCAAACCATGGACTCAGTAGGAAATCAGAGATAGGAAGCTCACACATGCCTCAAAGAGATCTACATAGGAAAAACAGGCCAAAATTCCCACTGAATTCCTCCATGCATATAACTGGAAGACAGTAATGAGACTGCAGCAGATACCGTCTGTTCTAAACAAATGACAAAAGCTGTTTGAGCGCTAGCCACGCAATTCCCATTCAAGAAATGTCCAGAAACCTTGCACACAATAGTCAATGATAGCCTGCTGAGTTAGTTTCCTGTTTCCAGTGGTATAGCACTACTATAAAAACCTAATACTCTTTGGCACATTCTTACTGCTTTAAACACTACAGGCGAGGAGAGAAAAAAAAAAAAAAAAAGAAAAAGAAAAAATTACAACGAACTGGTTCCCAGCCAAATCCTATTACTTGGAAACCTAAATTTATATGCTGAGCATGTTTTTTCCTTCTTATCTCCATTTTCTCATTTTGCATCACTAAAAGTAGCTTCAGGGTGCTTCAATATTTAATTCCATTGAGAACCTTCAATACTTAATATCTAGCTTTGTAAACTTAATAAAAAAAAATAAACAGAAATATAGCAAACACCATGGCTAGTGCTTCAACATCTAGAAAGATCAAAAGACAGAACACACACATTAATACCTCCTCCAATATAGTTTTGATGCTAATAGTTACCCCAAAAAATGATTGCCACTCACAGTATTTTAGTAATTTATCTTACATTTAACTTTGACACAAGACAACATACCTTAACAGATGAGAACCATGTCACACAACAGATCAATCAGGATGAAATTAATACATTATATTACCTTTTTCTTTTTAATAAAAGATTTTGAAGAACCCAAGAACATTCTCCAATCTAACGGAATTCCACAGAATACTCTTCCAGATTTCAAATGACAGTTTACCCTTCAAAGATTTATCAGTGCTCTGATCCAGGTGACACCAAGGACTCATTCCAACGAATATTAATTGCTTACAGCGAGGATCACGCATAGTTGAGAGAGCTGGGGACCATTTAAGTGGGAAAGTTGCCAGGAATAACTTTGCTTTAAATAAGGAACCTTTTGCCTAATTACTGATGTCAGTTAAGAAAAAAATGGACTTGTTCTGTAGTTATGCCAAAATAACAGAAATAAAAAATGACTCAAATGCACATTTTTAAAGGAAAGTGTTGCATAAATTAGATGCACTGATTATGTCAGCAGTTCCCAAAATATTTAACTGTAGAACTATTTTACATTTACATTCCTCAAAACAAATCTAGACTATGCATTAGCTTCTCTGCCAGTTTATATATAGTCTATATTTTATTTTAAGTGTATCAGACCTTTGTGATAAAATGAAAAATTAGTTCTAAAACCCCAATTCTATAAGGTACTCCTTTTCCAACAAGTTTTATGGGGTTGAATTCCTTTCAGCTCATCACCCTTTTCTTTTTTCCTTTGCCTTCCAGATTTAACAGAAGCATTCACACTTTCATTTAGACAAGCAGGTAGAAACTGATTCTTTTAAAAAAAACAACAACAAACCCTTGTTTTGAAAGATCAGTCAGGAAAAATACCTGACCCATTCATTAAAAAAAAAAAAAAAAGCATTATATCACACCCTCCTGCTTTGCTGTGCAAAAGAACTGTACTACTATTTATAGAATCATAGAATGGGTAGGGTTGAAATATCATCTGTCTCCAAACTCCCTGCCACAAGCAGGGACTCCTCACACTACACCATGCTGTCCAAGACTCCATCCAACCTGGCCTTGAGCACTGACAGGGATGGACGATTTACCACTTCTTTGGGCAACCTGTAATCATTCATCATTTCAACATCTCTTTAAGTTTTACTCAGCTCCTGAATAACAAATTTCCAGTAAGTCAGAGACTTAAAATATAGGAGATCTGAAGCCATAAAGTCAACAAATATCACACACAATGCATAAGTCTCTGAAGTCAAGAGAAAGGCTGGTGTTTTGTATATTATTTTGGCCTTAAAGGAAACATATTTAATTTCCCTCCCTTTTAATCAGAGTAAAGACAAAATAATTGTAACCATATCCCAAGAATTAAATCAGTAACTGATTTTAATACTGGCAGCATTAAAAGGCTATTCAAGCCTTTTTCAAAGAAGCTGCAATCCAAATAAATTTCTTTGCCTTGAGCTGGGGGAGGAAGGACCCACTTTCTCAAATATATTTACGGCAATAGGACATATTTCTGTATAGAAAAAAGACCCAATATTTCTCAAGACTCGATTACAGTTAAAAGTACTTATTGATTTTGTAGACAACAGTTCAGTCTGAAGATCTTGCTAGAAAAATGCTTCCACAGCAGATGAGTAACCTTTATTTGGTGCATATATTTAGTATATGTATTTTTAAAATATTTAACTGTGGGTTTTTTTCTTCTCAGTTTTGAGAACATATTTAATCAATTTTCCTATGATTGAGGGTGTGACCATCAGCTGCGAAAACAGGTCAACAAACATATTGAGCAGCCTGCAGGCAAAACATTTTGAATTAAACAAAAATAAAGTTTGATAATACACAGACAAGCACTATACATGATCCCCCATGAGCCTTCTCCAGCATTTTTCACAGAAATGGATGGGTGAAAGGATATTAGAAATGCTCAGGAAAAATTATGCTCAAACAACTTCACTGACTTCTAATTAATTTGAATTTACTGCAACAGACTGTTGTCTTGCAATGTAAGGCAACCTCACTGAGGACAATGCTAATGCTCATCAGAAAAAACACTTTCCCTTTAAATCAGAGCAAAGACACAGAAAGCTTATACATGGTGTAGAAAAAGCTTGTGAACTTCAGACATCTAGAAAGGTGCACCTAGGAAAGAACTAACAATTTAAATGTCATCAACTTCATGTTTTCAACACAAACCTCGAACTCCTCCCTAATTTAGCAATCTAAAGGTTGTACACAATGTAACTGATATGAAATAACATTTGCTTTTAATGCCAAATCATATAAGATTTTGTAGTATTAAATGGGGTTCATTTTTCAAACGTGAATGTCAAAGCAAAGCTGAATTGGTTTGAAAGAATCAATTCAATAAATGAATACAACTTAAACACTAACCTTAAGGATGAAATTTGAGCAATGTTTGTAAGACTGTATACACTGTTATTAACATGTATAATTTATGCTAAAGCAGTATGTTCATACAAGTATTTGGAAGTATAAAAATTATCTTGCAATTGAGCTTATGTATATCATAAATGGTTTCTCTCAAGTCACAGCTGCAATTTTTCTCATTAAGTATGACAGAACACAATATAAAAATTGTTAATATTTAGAACTGAAATGCCCCTGCTTATAGATCACTTCAGGCATGGGCATATGTTTGCAGATATGGCTATGAGATATTTCCAGTTCTGTCTCTCTAGTATATTTAAGCTACTTTAAAAATCTTACCCATGATTATTAAGGAGATAATCAGCTTTTTGACTCCAAAGTATTTTACAGACAAGAAAAAAAATGTATCAATGAAAATGGAGTAATTTATCCTGTCAAGCACATGGTTCTTCTTTACCAGGAAGAAAATAACAATAAGAATAAATAAGTAGAAAAAAAGGGAAAGGAAAGGGAAAGGAAAAGGAAAAGGAAAAGGAAAAGGAAAAGGAAAAGGAAAAGGAAAAGGAAAAGGAAAAGGAAAA
>WYDI02035816.1:0-48231 GCA_009867235.2 Psittacus erithacus | reverse complement strand
AAGAGAAGGCTGCATGGAGACCTCATAGCAGCCTTCCAGTATCTGAAGGGGGCCTATAAGGATGCTGGGGATGGACTATTTATTAGGGTCTGTAGTGACAGGACAAGGAGTGACAGGCTAAAACTGAAACAGGGGAAGTTTAGATTGGATATAATGAGGAAATTCTTTACTGTAAGGGTGATGAGGCACTGGAATGGGTTGCCCAGGGAAGTTGTGAATGCTCCGTCCCTGGCGGTATTCAAGGTCAGGTTGGACAGAGCCTTGGGTGACATAGTTTAGCGTGAAGTGTCCCTGCCCATGGCAGGGGGGTTGGAACTAGATGATCTTAAAGTCCTTTCCAACCCTAACTATTCTATGATTCTGTAAAATATTTTTCGTATGTGTAAGTGAAACCTAGATATCTTTAGGTTTTATACTTGCACGTCACAGGTGAGGTAAGAGATGTGTCCTGTAATTTTGAGATGAGAGGGCAAGAAAATACCAGAGAGTCATAGTCATACAGGAAGCTTTCAGGAGTCTTGTTCTGAGTACTTTCAAAGTCCTACTCTTCTAAAAGAAATACTGCCATTGTAGTGCTGCTGTGACTCGCTTTTTCATGAGTTCTCTTGTTGAAGAAGTCAAAAATAGGCTCCGACTAATGCATTGACACCACCACTGTGATGACTAAGGCTCATGACTACTCTGAGACATGGCTCTAAAACATATGACTCTGCATATTCCAGCAAGCATGTGGTGCTGGGTACGAAACCACCAACTCACACACTGACTGGTCTGAATTCATTTGAAACCACATTACCCCTCTGAGAAAGGAGGTACACCGGGCAGCAGCATGAAGCTCCCATGTTCCTGCAAGCAGCTGTTGGTGGCTGCCCACAGAGAGGACAGGGCCAGGAGGCCTCAGGTGTGCCCCAAAAGTGTTTTTTCAGGAAGCTTCCCCTCCTGGTTGCACAACTCAAAATGTGTAGCTGCGGGGACAGCCAGCAGGAGGCTGCATGCCCTCCCCTCCCTCAAGATGGGCCATGCCTCACCGCAATCCAGGAAATGAACTCTCCAACCGGAATGACAGGTTAGAAACTGACATTATCGCAGTACTGGGCACATGGGGGATCGCTCCACATATCATGCACACTAAGACAAGTTTAGAGCTTATACATATTCATTATATACGTATTCATTATAATTCTATGAAATATGCACCCAGTTCTTGTTACTCATACATAGAGTAATTCGGGTGGGTAAGACTATGGCTCAGGTGTTGCAAATTTTGAGGAGTGATCTCTGGGGGTCATGGTGGTCATCTGGGAAGAAATAACCCCACTCATTTTATCCTTTTATGGAAATCTGTTGGGAAGTTTGAATGTGTGATTAGTCCTGCCAATTAACTACATGTTTTTCTTTGGTCTAATTTACAACCCTGAGAGGCTCCTCGAATTGTTTCCCTTTGCAGCCGCTTACCTATTTCTTAGGCCTTACCAACAGCAGGACGGCCTACACTGGTTTGAGAAAATGTGTCTGATCCTCTTGTTGCACACCTTGAGAACCTTGCCTGTATAAATCTATATATATAAATCTATATATACTGTATATACAGTGAAATATTCATTTAGAAATCCTTGCAGCCCTAAATCTCTACGTAGAGTGAAACACTAATTTAATTCGGTATCACATACATCCCAAAAGCCCTACATACCCCGATACGCCATACTTCCCCAAGCCACATTCACGCAGCTGTACACCCCAACTGCGCCCCATCAGCCACCATCTCCTCAGCCACACTCCCACCGCACTCGCTACCGGGCACGCTTTCCTCGCCCTCCACCCGTCCTCACACCTACTAAGGTGACAAAGCCCATGTCCTCAAGCAGTTTTTAAACACA
Source organism: Psittacus erithacus (assembly GCA_009867235.2). Classification (NCBI taxonomy): domain Eukaryota; kingdom Metazoa; phylum Chordata; class Aves; order Psittaciformes; family Psittacidae; genus Psittacus; species Psittacus erithacus. The sequence continues at coordinate 46,354 of WYDI02035816.1, read as the reverse complement.
GGTTTGAACACCGGGGGGGAAACACCGGGCAGGGACAACTGAGCTGAGACCGCAGGAGCGGCGAAAAACAACGGCCACCTCAGCCGCCGCGTCAAGATGGCGCCTGCCTGACGTCACGAGCAGCCAACAACACCCCCTTCCCGCCCCGGAGAGACCGCTCGTGGCCCTGTCCCCACGAGGCCCCGTCCCTTCGGGGTGCCCCAACGAGTGCCTGACGCTGCCGCGCCGCCGCAGTGGCTGCTACTCTCCCCGATCCAGCGCGTCCCACCGGGACGTACTGGTGCCCTCTCGCATCCCCTGCCTGACCGGCGCGTCGTCGCAGTGTTGTTGTGGCGTTTCCTCCAGCACGTGGTCAGGCGCGGCAGGGCAGCCGCGGGGGCCTGAGGAGGCGGTCGGGCGCGGCGACGGACAGAGCGGCCGTCTCGGGGGTGCGAGACGGGGTGTTTCGGCTGAGAAGTGAGTGTCTGGCTGGCGGTGCCGAGATGCCGCTCTTTGCACCCAACCCTTTCGAGCAGGATGTGGGTAAGCGAGCGGGATGGTGGGACACGGGGGAGCCGGGCGGCGACGGCGGCTGGGCCCAGCTGGGCGCCGGGCCGGTGCCGATGCCTGGGCACGGCGGCCTCCTTCCTCTCCCCGCGGCGGGCTCTGGGCTCCTCAGGGAGGAAGAGTAATAACTGCCCGCGGTGGATGCCGCGGCTACAGGCCTGTTTGATGAGCAGCCGGCCCCCTGGGCTCTGGCAGTCCCACCGCCAAGCTTCGGGGTAAACCGGGTGTTCTGTTTGTGACAGGACCCGGCTGTCCTGTAGCTCCGAGCCGCCGTCCTACCTTGCCCGCCTGCTTTCTTGGCTTTCCGGCGGAGTTGTGTGGCCGGCCGGGTGCTCTAGCGCGGGCGGCCTCGGGCTTTGCCCGGCCCCGCTTTCGCTCCTCGGTTAAAGGAAGTTTTTGTGGCCCGTCATGCTGTGACTGGTGAAGTTCTACAGCTTTTACAGCATGTCTTTGAGATGTCTTGTTATCTCCTGCCTTTCATATCATGTGGCTTGGTTTGTTTAGTTCTAGTAGAGTGAAGTGGTATGTTAAGCTTGTTTTGATGTAGAACTATCGGGAGTGAAAGCCGACTCTGTTAATATGACTAGGATCTGATTTTTGTGCGTGTTTTAGTACCTAATACCAAGGCATTGTCTAGAGGCTGATCTGGGGACGTCAAGTTAAGCCCGAGCTGACATTTCTTCCCATTACAAGACCATGAAGTAACTTGGGCTGTAATTGGTGCCATCGCCAGGGTGAAGATGATGACTCAGTTGTCTCGATTTGTGCTTCTGCTCTGTCCTGTGCTTTCTTGACCATCAAACTTAATCTGTGTGTTGATTTTTATTTTTTTTTTTTAACAGTGCCTATTCTGAATAGAAGCACTGGAAAAAAAAAAGTGATGCAGTGAAGCTAGATCCAGAGTCAGATTTGCTTTTCTTGTTACACTCGAATTTAGGTTTAAGAAGAATTCATCATTCTTGGGGTTTTTGTCAAGGCCAGAGGGGGAGATGTATATATATGGAGGAGGTTGTTATGATTGCACCTATTAGCACACCATCCCTTTTTTTGTTGAGTGTAAATTGCACTGTTTTCTTAATGTGTCCTCGAAGTTTGTGTGATAAAAGCGTTCCTTTATTTCCTCACAAACCATTGTGAGCTATTTTGTGTTGACCTATGACTGAATTGAAAGCAGAAACTTGCCAGACAAGCTAGGCAGAGTTATTTCGAATACTTTGTGAAGTTTTATATGTGTTTTGCCAGACTTATCTTTCACATGGCTGTAATGTATTTGTACAAAATAAGATTTTTTTTTTTTTAACTGGGGACTCTCACAGCTGTGCAGAAGCCTTTGGCAAACCCAAATGCTTCAAGAACGTCAAGACTGTAGTACTTCAGAAGTGGCAGTCTGTTCACTTGCAGTTTCTTAAATTCTGTATTACATACACTGACTGTAACCCCCTGCATTTATTACAATTAAACAAGCACAGTGGAAAGGGAACTGTGCAGTTAATGAAGGTAAATCGTACAGTCCCTTGCCAGAAAAAACTGTTTGCCATTGGAAGCAGTTTCAAAACTTTTTTTAAAATTATTCCAATGTAAATGAAACCACCCCGAATGCAAACTCATCAGATGTGGATGGTCTGTACTTGCTGTATTTATGTGAGTGCTTTTTCATGCCTTTAATATGTGCCTGTCAGGATTGAACTTCTTACATTTTGTTTTCTTTTTCATTTAAATAGTAAGGTATATACCAAGAAAACAGTTAAGCCCAACTAGTGGCCTGATGCTACTGGAAATGACAGATCCTTTTCCATGGCCCCGTCCACCCTGGTTTCTTTTTTTGTTTCGGGTTTGTGTAGTTTTGTTTTTGTTTTTTTTACCATTGAGCTTTTTTTGCTTGGAAACTAATTTACCAAAAGAAAGAAAGCATTTATCTGGTGAGTTTGATCACCTATGCAGGTGATGAAAGCTTGGTGACGTGAATCAGCTCAGCAAAGGCTGAGAAAAATGGAGGTGAAGCAGAGGAGCAAGACACCCCTGCAAAGGTTGATAGGAACAGTGGGACATGGCTTTTGTTAGCAGCAAGCAATAGGGTTGATCCAGCACTCTCTTCAGACCGCATTTCTAGTATTGCTCTTTTCTCAGGGCACCTCTGGAAAATGTAGGTAAACACACTTCTGCTTTGCCACAGCTGTTTTTGCTTCTTTGGTTCTAAACCCCTACGTTTACTCTTCAAGTGAGCTGTGCAGAGCCTTAGTTCCTCGGCATCTGCTTTGGTGTCTTTGTATTATAGATGCAGTGTTGCAAGATTAACCTATGGAATAGTGTTTTAGAGGAGTGTGGTTTCTTCCGTCTGTTTTTTGTGTTAAGAGCATACTGCAGAACTTCAGTTCTTTAAACTGTCAGAAGCTTTTTGATTTCCTGTCTAAGTCTGTTCATAGTTCATGTGCACTTGCTGTTTTCCCAGCGTTGTCCTTCTCTTAAATAACCTTCATCTCTTAAATAGTTGCTCCTTCAGTAGACAACAAGCCTATTCCCTTTCACCTTTAGTTAGCCATCTTCCCTAAGATTGTTGGCATGATCCAGGGAGTAGGAAGTGCTTTTATGTGTAGTTTGACTGGCATCCAGAGTTGTACACCATACCATGGATTGCTGATAATGTGTATGATAGTGTTTCATGTTTCCTTCTGCTTTGCTGAAATGTTTACCTGTTGTGTTTCATTCTGGGTTCATGTTTGCCTTTTTGTGGCAGCTATACCTTTGTGACTTTACTTTGTGCTAGAACTTTGCATGCTGGTCATTCTCCTCTTGCTTCTAACTGCTGAGCACTTAGGTTTCTAGGAGAATCTTTTATTGACTCTGTGAATTTGCAGTTTGTTCTCCTGTTCTCTTTTTCTGCCTAATGCAGTCATCTGGGGTTTACATTTCCCCTTATGTTTTAGCCTTTTCTATTATTGATGATACCTTACAACTTTGCGCTAGCATCTTTTTAAGACCGTTATCCTTCTGTCAGTGTCAGCCAGGTTATATTAATACTGATTCCAAAACCTATTTTTGAGGCGTTTGAGGAGTAAATTCTGCCACCCTCTGTTTCTCTGCAGTTTGAACAGACAGCTGGTGTTAGGTGAGTCTTCGATAAGGTGTCCCTGCCTAGAAGAGTGGCTGCTTTCTGTTACAATTCACCATGTTTCTCCTTAATTTCTCACTCTGTAATTATTGTCTTCAACATCTGAAGTAAAGTCTTGCAAATATTTGAGGATGAGATAATTGGGTTTTTGCTTGGGTGTTTCTTCTTTTCTTGAAATGTAGGAACAATATATTCTAGTCTTCAGTCTATAGCTTTAACTTGATTTGCCTGCAGTTTTATGGCATTTCTTTGCCATTTTTTGAGATTATTACTGGTCTGCTCCCCTAACTCTGCCTTGATTTATTTATTTATTTATTATTTTTTTTTTTTACAATATGGTAGGCTCACTTTTGTTTCTATGAGGATGTTTTGTTGTATGATGTGACTGTTGGTAGCTTTCATTTTGGTGCTTTCTGGGCTCTAGAGTAGAAGTTTCCGTTAATCCCTCTCTAGTCTATTTAATGTTTTTCTTGTGGTTTGCAGATTGTCCAATAAATGGAATTGTTTGTTTTTCAGGTTATTGGCAAACTGACTCAATGAAACAAAATGTCAGGCTTGCTTTTTAAGCAAAAATTGTATCTCATAAAGCTTTCTCAGTGAACTGGATTTGCATTGTGAAAGTTATTTTAGATTATAATACTCATAATGAACAGGGATCATTGCTAGTAGAGTTGCCTTTCCAGCAAGGACAAAGTGGACCATGCAGTTACTGGAAATGCAAGTCATATGATTGCAGTGCCATCATGTCTATAATCGCTAATAAAATCAAAGCTGGAATTTTCTAATATAGCTATACAAAGGCAAGGCAAAAAAGAAAAATAAAACAAATGTGTGTGGGATTAAATTTCTGGTTTTCATGTGGCCCTGCTTCAGCTTTTGAACAACAGCAGTCTGGTGTAGGGTGTTTTTTGGTTCTCTTTGTTGTTGTTTTCTTTTTTTTTTTTATTTTCACTTTCCGTTTCTGAACACTGTTTTTGCAAACTTAGATTGGCTTTGTGTAGATGTTGAAATGTTTATGTGCAGACATATTTCACATTGCTTCAGGTTAGATCAGTCCCTGAAAAATTTTGTTTCAGTGATTGCGGTCTTTGATGAATGCTGTATCAAATGGGAAAGTTTTTTGTGCTAAATCAGTGCTTGGGTGCTTGTTTTCTTTGTTTCTAGCATCAAAATTGACCCAGGTGGAAAATATTTGTTACTTTCTAGTATTTTATGTTTTTTTAACAGACATGTTATCTGACGCTGTTGGCAAGCCTGGCTCCAGGGAATTCGGGGCTGAAACAGCAGAATATTTTGCAAGTTTGAAGGTCATATGTGTTAGGCAGTGTGGAGGGGGAGCTGTCATCAGACCAGGATGACTGACCTTGTTGTGTCAGTGTCAAATGCTTACACTGTATGTTAAACGAGATGCAGATTTCCAGCAGAAGCAGTCAGTGAGAGATCTGTGATGTGTAACAGTGTGATATACTTTTGGTGTTACTCAAAAGTATTATGTTGGTTACCTTGCCAGAAATTTCCAGAGAACTTTTGGGGTATTTGTATCATGTTTAGGAAATTCTGGGGGCTGTGAGGTTCTTGCAGTCCCTTTTTACCTCCCTTTTCAAGTTCATAAAGTATTTTAAGATTTCCCCTGGTTGCTCTTGCTGTTTTCTTTGCTTCTTGTCATTGTGAATATAGATCTGAACATATCCATGGAGTTCTTGTCATATTGAAAATGGGGTGTGTTGCTTTTGTGCTTGCAAACCTAAGGGAACACGGTGCTAGTTGTGCAATGCTGAAATTGCAGCAGGCCTCAAGGGAAGCTGCAGAGTATGTAGGCTGTGAGCTTTGTGTGTTGTTTCCAGGCCTGTAAGAGTGAACACGTGGTAGCATACTTAATGACAAATGCAGATCTGTGACACTTTGACATTATGCCAGGATCTTTAGAGGCTGAGGACTTGGTGTTTGAAAAGATGTACATAGGGAGGCTTTCGAGTATTGCCATGTGTTGTCCAGTTGCAGTCCTCATAGTGTTCTTTTTCCTCCCCTTGTCTTTTGGTCTTATTTCTTGTGTAGTACTCATTCCTTTTGTGGAAAAAAGGGAAAAAGAACTAATGCAGTTCAGCTGGAAAGGCCAGCGTTCCACTCATCTTTTGGATGTTGTGTGGTAGAGGAACGGTCCTGAAAAACTTGACTTTAGCATGCAGGGGTAAAACATTACTGTCTTCTCTGGAAGAGCTGGTGACAGTGTTTTGAGGCAGTAGCTTGACAAGCATTTCTTATTTTGGCAGTAATATCAGTAAGCAGTTCCCATCCTCTTCCCAGATGCTCATCTTAGTGCTATTTTATGTTGGCATAGTTTTTTGTGCAGCTGCATGGCAAATCAGATCAGGGAACTGATCCAATTAAAAATTTTTAATTGTGTTTTTTATTCTTTGGTGGTTTTTAAAAATAAACCAAGCAGTGATTAAAAAAAGCATATTTGGCTTTTATCATTATTTCTGTAAAAGTAAGCTCGAGTCTAGTGTTCCTTCATTGAAAGACTACAGTGTAAGTCATAGCTTTTTTTTTTTTTTTTTTTAAGTTGATATTCCCTTAGCGCTGAAAGTCTTGGAAAATGCATCTTCCCATATCTGCTTCTTCTGATCAAAGTCCATGTCTTGGCATCTATGAAGTAATTATCCTTCAAGATGATTTTTCAGCTGGATCTCATGTTAAGCTGAAAACCAGATGCTGTTAAATTTGTCATGCTGGCAAGGAAGAAAACCGCAAAAGTTGTGAGAGTTTGCTGTAGGGCAGCCTTTTTATTCTCACCAGGACCGCATCTGCTCCTGGAAACAGCACGTAGATAGGGAAGGGAGTTTGCATTTGACATGCCTCCATGCATGAACATGCTGGCTGGGGAGAAGAGGAAAAGCAAGGAGCCATGGGTAAGAAGGGCTAAGTGTCGTGGTAGCTATGCAAGGTATACAAGGTGTGGTGTTGAAAACTTCACAGTGAAGCCTGGTAAACATTAAACTTTCCTATTGAGAGTGGAAGAATTGATCAGGACAGATGGAACATATGATGGTCAAAGCTGATTTTGATTTCCCCTAAGAGCTGTGAAACACTTCTGTATATCCTTTGGCAAGCATGTTTGAGCCTTTTGTAGAGGACAGAAGTGACGCTTGTACCTACCTAACAAACACCATAAGGGAAAGAGAGGTGTTCATGGGTCCTAGCAGACTGGAGGAGCTAGAGCGTCGCAGAGCTGCACCACTACCCCTGTTTTGCCCTGTTCCTTATCTGTTACTCTTTGCGGGATATCTTTTTCTTGGCTCTGCATGGCAGCATGTAAAAAGTGAGGTGCTTGGTTTTGCAGTGTTTACACAGGGGGGTCAGTTTACAAGCTGGCATTTGATTGGCTTGTAAACAAGCAAATTAATGTTAAATTTCCTACATATTTTTATGTCTGACTTCTATTTCAGTTTGTTTCTTTGCTATAATACTAGAAAAGTGGTTTTTACTAGCAAATCAGATAGGTATGTCCTCTGAAAGCACCTTAGATGTATTTTGTGGATACAATTATGTTTGGTGTGTTTTTTTTTTTTTATAACTTCTTCAAAAGTAAACTATTTGATATGTTTTCCACTTTAAAAGGAGAGTAGTGAAGGGAAAGAGAAGGGAGTATAGGAAGAAAAAAGTTTGGAGGTCTGGCTTTGGGGTTTTGGAATGAATGAAATGAGAAACAGAGCTAATGTGGATGATGGATGATACTTGTCTTTAGGCTTGCTTCCCTTGCTGTGCCCACACGCATGGAAGCACTCCAGTGTCTTAGATGAGCTTGCACCCTCCTTAATCAGTGGGCATTGCTGAGAGCTGGAGGAGCCCAAGTACAGCATTGGTTGTTGACGTTTGTGCCATTTTATGGTTCTGAAGGCTCAGGTGTGAGAGACAACCTCAGTTTTTCTTGGATTCCATATCTTTTTGTTGACCTACTGTTATTTCTTGCGATTTACTCTCTCTCTGCTCGTGGAAGAGGGAGATTTGTGGAAAGAAGCATCTCTGAAATATTCTAAGAATTTCAGAGAGGAGACAGGTTTCAGATCAGGGTGAAGCCAGGCAGTGCCATTCAGTGACATCCCCAGTCTGTTTTATAGGCATCCATGCTATTTGTCATTGGAGGGCTGGCTTTATACACACAACTGATGGGTCCTGTCATTTGATGAGATGGATTAAGTTGACTTAAAAGTTTTAATGGGAGGATTCATACCACTGGGATGGAGACATGCAAGGTGATGCTTTTAAAAAGAATTTTTAACAGGCAGAAGTTGTGTGCGCCAAACTTTGTGCTGCTGTTCTCCTTTGATTGTTTAGTACTTGGGATTCATACATCCAGGAAATATGCATAAGTCAAACATTAAAAGTGCTTAAAATTGCAGGCACTTATTTATTTCCAAGAACAAGCAATTAATTTTTTAGTGTCCTAAGAATGCTGATATACGTAAAAGAAAGTTTAACAATGATGGCCTTTGTGGGTAGGTTTTTGAGAAGGTTTGTGCTGCGGGAGCAATAGTTCACAATATTTGCACCATTTGTGTTTTCAACAAAATACTGGCTTCCTGTGAGTACTTAGTCTACCCTATGAAGATAACCTATGTCCAAAAATAAAAATTTCCATTCTTCCTTCTTGATCTGCTTTTACATCTGTAACAAAAGGTTTCAGAGGCACTGCTGGCTGGTATGCTTGCAGTTTCTTTGTGGAAGGCATTCTTACGAGCCAGCCTGAGCAGCATTACAGCTTTTAACAGCAAAACTAAGTAGTGAAGCAGATTATCAGAGATGCTTAATTGCAGACATGAAATTGAGTTTATCCTGCGGTAATATTGCTGTCCTTGCAAACCTTGTTATATTGGAACAGCTGCTGTCACAGAACACCATCACATTAATAGCGAGTGACAATTATGTTCTGCTTTAATCTTCTAAATAGTCTTTTAAATACTCTGTACCAAAGAGACTTAGAGGCCTCTGTTACCAAAGTAAGTAGAAATACTGATTGTGATACTGCCATGACTATAAATTGCATTTTGATAGGATTAATATATAACATAAAAATCTAAATGCACCTATATTTGAATTTAGTTAAAATATTTAATTGATGGGTTAAAATTAAATCCTAAGGTAGGACATGCAATGTACAAAATATTTAATTTGTTCTTTGTAAGCTATTTTAATAGAACTGCTGTATTTATTTGTGATTAACTTGGCTCTGAAAAACTTAAAGCACAAATAAAATTAAGCCTTAGCATTTAGTACTTAGAATGATATGGTGCAAATATTAATTAGGGATACATTCTTTTAATAGAGCAGTCTGGTTTTTGTTGCCCCTTTCTGTGTGGTTTTTTTTTGTGTTTTTTTTTTTTTTTCTTATTATTTAGCCTTTCATGGCATTTATTTTTCTCAACACTTGCTTTGGTATTCAGATTTCCTGAAAAATCTGGTGGAAGAAATGTTAGTTTAATAAGCATGTTGAATGAGGAGATGTCTTTCCTTTAAAGTCCCGAAGAGATATTTCCTCCCACCCCCCTGCCCTTGGAATATCCAATTACATATTTGGATATTGAAATGTGAAATATTTAATGACATACAAATGTTAGAAGACCTTGAGCAAACTCTAAACTAGGGCTATGGCTTAAACCTGGAGTAACTAAATGAACTGTACAGGAGGAGTTTCTTTTTCATCATTTACAACATTACACTTTGAGAGTCTCTTCTATATTTGGAGCGTTTTAATATTTATCACATCTCTTAGTCCAGTGCTGAAAACTGTACGTAACACTGTACGTAACACTTTACAAGAGAGCAAGAGTTGGTGCTAATCTGTAGAAGATGCTGCCTCTCAGTAATCTGTGTGTGAAGTCTTTTTTTTTTTTTTTTTGACATGGCTAAGAAAGCATCTGTTGACTAGAATCTGAACCTAATAGGGTATTACACATCATCAGTCTTGTTTTTCTCTGCAGAAAAAGCTACAAATGAATGTAACACCAGTGAGGACTGGGGTCTTATTATGGACATATGTGACAAAGTTGGAAGTACTCCTAATGGGTAAGCTGTACCTCAGAGTTATGTACGACATGCGATTTCGTGTTTATGTGAAGAATACTGTTTCAGAGAGAAACGCGTCTCAAAATGCTCATCGTAGTCAGCTATGCAAAAAGTGCTTCCACTCCACCTCTGCAAGCTCTACAGATATATGTAGTTGGTTTTAAAATTTTTTGAAAGAAATGTTCCAACAGGATTTCTAGTAGAGCAGTTTGTATATTCTGAGTGCATTCCAGTTTTTATGGAGTTTTGCACAGTAGAACAAGTTATTCGTATTTAATGATCTTGCATAAATTTTGAGAAGCAACTGTGCCAGTAGGAAAAAGTAAACTAGTTTCTTTGCAGAAAATTTTTTAGCTAGGACAGTTAGCTATTTAAGATGAGAAACTTGGCTGTGTTTATTCGTTAGGAAGAATGGGGCTGATGGAGAGGGAAAGGGAAAAAAAAAAGGGGGGGATCAGAACACAATCTGAATCAGTTTAACCTAAGTGGTAATACTGAAACATAAGTGGTAGATCTGTGGTTTTAGAAGAGCTGAAAGGATTTGCTAAATTTCAGGGTAATGTTTTTGAGTGGTAACGTTGTTTTCAGTTTTGAAGTAAACCTGAATTAGTGCATATGCTGAATTCTTAAGTGGTCCTAGAATTTTTATGAGTTATGTATAAAGTTTAAGATTGCTACACTGAGAAAGGGTTTGGTTTGGGTTTTTCTGGTATTAATTGCCTCCCAAAGGGAACAGCAAATCTATTGTAAGAATGTTTCATCCTGAAGAAGTGTAAGATGTCCTTTGAGTCCTTTATTAAAAATCTATTTTATTTTTTGCTGTGCCAAAAGACTTTTGTAGAGGGAGCTGGTTTAAATCTACTTGTTTTGGAGGAGGGGAGACTGTAAAACAATGTATTTTTAATTACACATGCAATATACATATATATATAAAAATATGTAATTAAATCTTAATGTATTATTTTTGTATATACAAAACCTCTTGAATTCTGAATTTTAAATGCCACTACTGCTATTTTACTTCAGGTTTGTGTAGTTTTATTCCCTCCTGCCCTTTATGAAGAGCCATCTCTCAAAAATAATAATATTGTTGCCTACCCTTAAATAAATATATAGCTTAATAATAGGTAGGTTGACTTTGTTGGATTATTTGTGCATTGACTATGACTGGGCATACTCAGTATTAGGAGTAAAACCATACTGCTTCGACTATGTGGACATTGCTGAGTAACTTCGCACAATAAGGCTGGAGTGGAAAACCAGAGCAGTTGGTGCTGAAGCCATTGCATGCATCCAGTTTTGCAGGTTAGGACATGGGGGTTTTTTCCCCCTTCAGAACAGGTTTAATCTCTTCTCCTGAACTTGATAATTATGCCAGGATTGGTGAAACTTTGTTGTCAGATCCTGTCAGTGGCTCTGACTCTCAAAGCTTCTCAAAAGGCTGGAGCACATGAGGTGTGCACAGAGAAGCTTCTGGTCTGGTCTCTCCTGAAAGGAAATATATTTACATGCACAAAACTCCCACTGTGAGCTAAATGTGCAACATGTGGAAATGATCAGAAAATTTGTTTCAAAACCAAAGTACTGCTTTAACCGAAATGTGAATATAGATGCAGCTTCTTACCTTGTTTAATATAGCGGCATAAACTCTCACTATTGCACACACAATAAGTTGAAAGAGACATCTTTTAAAATAAAACAAAACCTTGAAACAAACATCTTTTTCTGTGTTGACAGCAAAACAGTTCGGGCTTTGTCTTTGCGCAGGATTTTTTTTTTTTTTTTTTTTCCCAACTCTTGCCTGAGCTTGCAATTCCATGACAACTTTAAATTGACAGGAGAGAGAGTTTGCATTGAAGAGGGTTGTAAAATGTGTCCTCTAGCCCCTTGTGCTAGATTCCTGGTAATCTGATCTTGGCAGTGATCTCACAACTAATGTGCTCAGCCAGATCATCATCTTGATCTGGGCAGTGCATGACTGCTAAAGCCTCAAGTCAGGAAAGGAGGGGGACTACACGCATTGCTGTAGGAGGGGATGGTAAGTGTTTGGGCCACCACTTTTCATCAGTGGCTTTCCCTTGTGCCTGGGTAAGGTGACTGGGGAAGCAGAGCCTTAGTGGTTGGTTGAGCTGAGTTTGCTGGGTGACATGGAGGCGTGCAGCCTTGTGGTGGCATTCCTGTGCTTGGATAATACAGTAGCTCAAGTACACTGTGAGTGATATTAGTTGTAAAGATACAGCATCAGCTGTTTACATAGAGATTTCTTTATTTTAGGGGGTTCTAAAGAATACTTTTAATGAAGCTGTATGTGTACCTTAGCGTACATGTGGATCATGCATGCCATTAATGCTCATTTTAAGTATGGAACTCCTTAGTAGAGTACATTTGAAAGGCTAATTGTTGTTCTATACTTGTCTCAGATTTTGCCAAAACAAATTATAAAATCTTCCTGTGTCCTTAGACTCTTGAAAATGGGATCTCAGAGCTGACAACCCATGAGCACGATTTTTATATTAGATCTGTAGAGACCCTTTACAGTAGCCACTAAAATTAACTATTTATTTAATCATCACTGCTCCTTGTTCTTTTATGTAGACTTTCATTGCCTATTTCAAATCCTCAATTCAATGGAAATCTTCAATTTCCTCAACTTAATGACAATAGCTTCCTTTGTGACCTGTCAGCAGTTTTATAGAAATGAATACAAAATGCCAATGTAAAAATGGAGTCTGTTCCAATTCAGTACACATAAGAACAAACAAGTTGTTCAGTACGTTTTCCAGACTAGCTCTGGGAAAAGTTTAGGTTGGGTTACTTCTTTTTTTTTCTTTCTTTTTTTTTTTTCTCCCCCCTCTCCTCCAAATAGACCCAGCTTGAGTACCTGGTATTATTCATTCCACAGAGTATGTCAGTAACTTTTATCACTAACAGTTTCTTTGCTGCTTTTTCAGAGCAAAGGATTGCCTTAAAGCCATCATGAAGAGAGTAAATCATAAAGTTCCCCATGTGGCTTTGCAAGCACTTACAGTGAGTGGACAATTACCATTTTCAAAAAACCTTTTATATTTTTATGTATGCAGCTATTAAATGTGTACTTATCTATTAATACCTTTATATATCATCAGCAGCAGTCAGAGAGTGCATGCTGAACAGATTATTACATTTAACTATTTATGTATGCTTTTGTTTTGGATTATTTCAATTGTTGTCCTGCGTTTTCACAATTATATTTCTGTTGTCAGCTTTTAGGAGCCTGTGTATCAAACTGTGGGAAGATATTTCACTTAGAAGTATGTTCTCGGGATTTTGCTGGTGAAGCTCGGGGTATAATAAATAAGGTAATTTTTTATAATCTTAAGTACTGGGGGAGGATTATTTTGGTAACTTCTTTGCTCTGTTTCAGCATAGCAAAGAATTGGCAAAACTAATGTTCTAGTTAATATGCATTTTCTAGTTTTGGTGCAACTGCAGATTGTGCTGACTGTCTTATTGCTGAAATTTGTGTACTTTGATTTTTACTATGAAAAACAAATGTCTTAAAGGAGTGGCAGGCTTATAATACCACTCCAGATTGTTACAAAATCACATAAGCAATTTTAATTAAAATCTGTGGCTCTTCCTAAGCTCAGGTAATTTGGTAATGGTGAAGGCAGCTTTCCTTGAAGAGACTTTTTATTTGGCTTGAGTGAAATTCATAGGCTGAAGTGCAAAGGGAAAAGTGTGAGGAAGTTAAATTCCATTTTTACGAACAAAAGGATAAAATTTTCAGACAACTTGCTTAGTTGCTAGAGGTTCTCAGAATGTTAAATGAGGAAATAACCAGGAAATAAAGACCTAGATGGTTAGGGTCAAGCAGCTGATGGGAGCTAAATCTGGATGTAAGGAACTGAATGAGCAGAAACAGCTTTCTCCTTAATTATTGCTCCAGTTGAAGACAAAAATGGCTAATGGGTTAAAAAGCATTTAGTCTTCAAATATATTGGAGGCCTGAAATCATCAGAGGTTGAGCAAAGCAATTAAGGAAACTAATAAAATTGCTGGGAAGCAAAATGAGTTCACAGCTTCTCTTTTTCTTGCTTTGTATGGAAAAATAGGTCTTAAAGTCCTCCTTTTTGTTCTCAATAGCCATGGTCCACTCTAAAACAGAACATTGACCTTCATGGTTTGACACTTTGGGGAAACCTTTAATCATGCTGAAGAGTGGTCTATTGGAGCATAATTTATTCTGTTGTTGGGAAAGACTTGTTTTACCCATGTCCCTGGCCCACTTGGAGGGATAATCTTCAGAGGGCAGATAAAATTGTACTTTCTCCCTTTTCTCCAAAAGAAAATTAGTTCAGGCAAGTGTAACAAACGTCTCTGTGCTGACGCTGAGCCTGTCAAGCTGCAGTACTTCTTTCAATTAAATGCACGCTTGAGCCCAAATTTGTCAGTGTTCTTACTGTTCAGCATATGTTTGCATGTGAGGCACGGGCTTACGGTGTGATCTGAACTACACTCAAATGGAGAAATCTTGGCTGTGAGCTGCTTCTGTGCAGCTCTAGGCTCTTACCCAGACCAGACAAGCCAAGTGAAACATACATAGGTAAGCCAAACAGGCCTAGAATGCTTATTCACCAGCAAGTATCCTGAGGTTAGCTTGAATGCTTTTGGTTCAGACTGTTGTCTTTTCATCAACCGTCAACAAAACCAGAAAGCATAAGGAATCTGAAGGTCCATGTTTTATCCTTGTAGTGTTGGCATGACCGTTGCATATATTAACTGCTCTATTCAAGAGTTCCTCTTTTTGCTCCAGTAAATTTTTGAAGGCTATTACCGGATTAACATCAGATGATGTTTCGTGTTACAGAAAGGTGTTCTTTTACCATACAGTAGAGTAATACATGACTGACTTGCTTTTCTGAAGGCGGATTATGACTTCAGGTGAGGTTGTTAACACATAAAATTCGCAGTGTTGAATGAAATCGGTGGTCCTACGTGGATTTTGATATAAATCCTGTAGAGGAAGGGGCCCTGTAGAGGCTCTGTCATGCAAGAGGCTGGAGAATGTGGGAGCCAGAGGGATTGCGGTCAGAGCATGAACTTGATCCTGGTTTGCCTCCACTATCTTCCTTTAACAGACTATGTCCCTGCACCTTGGTTACTAATTGAGGACCTAATAGAATGACCTGTGCTGTGAGCTGGGTGGCACTATATATAACGCATACATGATACGTAATTCCTTTTTGTGAGAGAATCTGAATCAAGGAAACACACATATATGCATAAGCAGTGATGGTACAAAGGTCAGGTTTTTGTGAGATCCTATCACCTGATAAGTCAACAGGGAGAAATGTGTTCTGGCATGTGAGAAGACAGCAGAGGTTATAAGATGATATCTTATATTGGACCAACTCAAGTGGTTGGGAGGGGAATAGCAATACAAATTAGAAGTAGCGAAGGTAAAATGAAGGGTCACTAACATGGAGATGCAGAAAAGTTGGGATAAGTATGGTAGAGAGCCTGAATTTCTTCAAAACTGTTGAGGTGGAAACATGGCTAACATTTGAAAGTCAAAGTTTGTCAGTCCTTTTGCTTAACCATCTTTAACCACCTAAAATTGAGTAAAATAACAGCAGCATAAGTAGGTGAGATCTAAGCTTCGACTATGCAAGAGAATTTGCCTCCAAGGATTGCTGTAAGGGTTTAAGTAGCCCTGATTTAAAATAACCAGTTGTTTGTTAGAGTCAGGGAAATCTGAACTGCCTGCATTCTGTCATATCTGGGGTAATGGTGTTGGAAACTGCTATGCCAGCTTTCCAAAGAAAGGATGATGTTCCAGAAGCTCAGCATGTTAACTGTAAGGTCAGAATCAGTGTATAGAAGACCATATACTGTAGGCTCTGTGTTCCAAATTTTCTTAATCAAGACAGTTAATAAGTGTATTTATAGTAAAATGGTTTTGGTAACAAAGTTTTAATGAGAGGGAACAATTCTTTCTTCTCATTTTGTGGTACAGATATCCCTTTCTATGCAATTTTGTCTTCTAGGCTCATCCAAAAGTATGTGAAAAGCTAAAAACACTAATGGTGGAGTGGTCAGAAGAATTTCAGAAAGACCCACAATGTAGCTTAATATCTGCAACAATTAAATCTTTAAAAGAAGAAGGTGTAACTTTTCCTGCAGCTGGATCTCAGGTAAAAGCTGCTTTGGGATACATGGTACTGGTAGGTTCCCTGTTCCTGGTGGTGAACAAATGAAAAACTGTTCAAAAGAGATCTATGTTTTCAATCAAAGGAGAGTAGGAACCTTGTTCTAGTAATGTCCTTATACTCAGGTTCACTTTTTTTCATTATTCTTTATGTCCTTGCATGCCGAAGAAAATAACAGACTGATGGCTATTTCATGATGTCCTTATGAGTTGTTCCATTTAGATCCTTGTTTTTTTCTGATCGTTTTCAGAGCTTCATCGAGCTGTCACCACCTTAAATCTAAGCAATTCTACACCCACACTTTGTACTTGGTGTTTCATGGTCCTGATGGCTGACTTGGAGCACATACCTTTGTTTTTTGTCACACTGCCTCACAAAACAAAGGGCAGTATTTAGAATGGAGACATTTTTGATGATGGTTTGTGCTACGCTGTCCTTTTCCAAGTCCCCATTTCTTGTTTATGCAATTACCTCTCCATGTCTCTGCAGTAGGTGGGGTGCTGCAATCCCTAACTTCACCCTTTGTATTTTACTCCTGGTGGTGCAATATGCCTAATCTTTGAGCTGGTAGATATAACGACAGGTGTGTTTTTCCCAACACTTTATTGATGCTTCTAAATATTTTCATACTAATTAGGAGTCAGGTGAAGATCAGTCATGAAAATTAGAACTACAGCTTCTATTATGTATTCCTTAAATGAAATTTACTTTTCTCTATATTCAACACAGAGGGTTTTTTTACTTTAGTCTTTCCTTTCTCCACAAAGATGTTTTGACTTCTAAATCTAGGATATATGTTAGAACATATGGCAGAAACATGGAAGATCTAGAGTACTGTCAACCAGTTAAGCTTCTTTTCCTACAAGTACATGTGAAATGATGTCTTGATGTTTTTACCTCATACACTTTACTTCAGACAAGCAAAGCTGAAGCTTGCTTATTAGTGTTTTGTACCCTTGTACAGAGCTGTTTTCTAGGACCACTGGTAAGTCCTAGACACAGCTAGAGTCTGAAACTTCATTCCTAGTGTGTTTGGAAAGACTTCCTTGTCAGAATGATTTCACTATGCTGTAGTGGAAATTCGTGTTATTTAAGTCTGCAGCTTCCAACTTGATGTACATTTGCTCTTCCTTCCCATTGTCCCACCAGCAGAGAAAGAGGATGGCTTTTTGCTCTGAGAGAGGTCTCCCTTTTCAGTAAGTCCAGCTGCTGCTTAATCATAGAATGGTTTGGGTTGGACAGGACCTTAAGATCACCTACTTCCAATCCCCCTGCATGGGCAGAGACGCTGTGCACTAGACCGTGTCACCCAAGGCTGTGTGCAGCCTAGCCTTGAAAACTGCTAGGGATGGAGCATTTGCCACTTCTTTGGGCAACCTGTTACAGTGCCTCACCACCCTCAGAGTAAAGAACTTCTTCCTTACATCTAACCTGAACTTCCCCTGTTTTAAGTTTAAACCCATTATCCCTTGTTCTGTTACTACAGTTCATGATGTGTGCGCATGTAGGAATCCAAAGAGCTCTTCTTCTCTTTTGAAGATTGGAGTAGAGGAGTGGAGGACAAAAATGGAAAGAGCAGTCATTTAAATAAGTAGTCTTACTAACAAATGAGACATAAATAATTATTAAAATGGGATCAGTTATTAAAATGAGATCTGATTATTTATTTTACTTTGTTCCTTGCTGAAAACAAAATAAAACCTGGGTGAGATTCTGAAGAGTGGTAATTTTTACTTCTAGAAGGTCATCTTGGTTCAGTAATGAAATACTACAGTAAGGCAAATAACCAGGAACAACTTATTACTAATTTTAAAGTATATAATTATAGAGCTTTCCTTTTTGTCCATAACCTGAACTGCTTCTATTGTTAATACATTTGCAGGCTTCCACAAATGCTGCTAAGAATGGTTCATCGTTAGGTAAAAACAAAGAAGATGAAGATATAGCTAAAGGTAAATTGCTAGACACAGCCTTGGGTTAAGACTTCTGCTCTAAAAGTTTTGTTAAAATGTAGAGAAATAGGAAGTCTACTCTCTTCTGCATTGAACTGAAAGCAAGAGCACAGCAGGTTGGTAATTAGTACAATGTATCATTCAAGGTGTTATCCTCATGGGTGAGAACTTGGAGAAAGATACATTCTTCTCCATCACATGGCCATTAGCATTGTTTTGTCACTGCTTTCTCTCCAGAGAGATTGATCTTCTCCCTTCTGCACCCACATGTTTTATTTTAGCCTACATCTTGATGCTTTAAAAAAAAGAAAAAAAGAATATGTGAATGTTTTATTTTTTCTCTCTATTGAATATACTTATTGTTGTTCAGATGTCAAAGTGAAGAGTTTACCAGTATTTCTGATCATGCTAATGATGCTACCGACATCAGTAATGTGTGCACTGCTACAAGTAGTGGGCTGTAGCACAAAGAGCAGAGGGTTTTTTAAACGTTTTATTACATGTGCATGATTGCATTTTGTCTTTTAATCCTGCTGCAGGGCAAAGTAAAGTTTGGAGCAAAGATTTTAGACTTAAAATATCAGAGAAGCAGATACAGACCATGTTAATAATATAGCAGTAAATATTTTTATTTTAATTAGAAAAGCATACTACTTTTATATACAGGGATCAAACATACAAGCTTATTTTATTTTTTTCCCCCCTCCCCAAATTATAGCTATCGAATTGTCTTTGCAAGAGCAGAAACAGCAACAAATGGAAACTAAATCCTTGTACCCATCTGCAGAAATGCAGCAAAACAATCAGAACTCGAGGAAGGTGCGAGCTCTGTATGACTTTGAAGCTGTCGAGGACAATGAACTCACCTTTAAAAGTGGAGAAATTATTTTTGTTTTGGATGACAGGTATAATATACTCAGCTGAAGGTGCCTTTATTCCAGAATTGGGTTTTTTTTTTTCACTTAGGATAGCAAATTTTTCCTCTAATGCTTTTTACCACCCCCCCACCTGCCCAAAATGTATATTGTGACTCTGGGCCTTCCTCACATCCCTTTATCTTTTGCTGTTCTTTCTTTGCCCATTCAAGTCATGATTGGTGCAGGGAGAACCTCACTGTATTACGCTGAATATTTCATACTGTGGTGTAGATTCAATTTGTTTGCAGTTTTTAAGATAAATGTTGGTTATATGTCATAAGAATACACATTACAGTGCTGAATTCTAGTTACTTTCAGAAATTGTTGAATTTCTGGCTATCTACCATGACATTTGCTAAGAATAAAACTGAAGAAAAAATACTTATTGTTATCACTGTTGCCCCAATGATAGCTGAGAAGCAGAACTTCTTCCCCCCTAAATGCTGTTCTAATTGAATAGACTGTGACAGATCAATTATATCTCTAATGTTAGTCCCCAGTTGTGAACTTCTTACAAACTTTTAGGTGAAGCTGTAATGAGCTATCATCTTATCAGCCTAAAGAATTGAAGAGTTAAATTCTGAGTGATTGCTACTGAATGATTTTACTTCCCCTGATCCTTCCCTTCTCCCCGCCCTCTGCCCCTGCTTCTGCCTTTGGTTTTACTGCTAATCTGTACAGAAGTTCTCTTTTGCCTTCGTAGTTGGATATGAAGGAAACCAGTGCATTAAATATCACAGGTTTCCTGTCAAAAGCCTGAAAATGTTGCTGATACTAAGTGTTAATATTCAGAGTTTTGTAATACATCTTTATTTTCCCAGTGACACCAATTGGTGGAAAGGTGAAAATCACAGAGGAGTAGGACTGTTTCCATCTAATTTTGTGACTTCTGACTTAAATGTGGAACCTGAGACAGGTAAGTTAACTACTAAAAGCTGACAAATTATTTTAGAAAGGTGGGCTTATGGTGGAACTACTGACTAGCCCATGAGCAACATTATTTCCTGAAATCAGCCCAAGGAAGGAATCAAGAGAGACATTGTGCCCTTTTTGGAGCAAACAAGCATATACCACTGCTGTAGCTCAATTTAACAGTTTGTATCTTCTAATTCTCTGCTAAGTTGCTCCCTTTTTCCTGTTACAGAAATTAATTCAATTTCTGTTCAAGTTCAGTTTACCATAGTTCGTTGTCAGTAATATATTAGATCCGAATCCAGTAACTTGCCATTTAAAATATTTAAGTCTCTTCTCAGACATCAGGCCTAGCATAGAATAATATTCATACCCATGTCAGTGGTTAATAAGAGTCACATTGCTAACTTTATTCATGTTCATGATACCAGAATAAAGTTTGATACTCATGACTTGGCTGTCAAAAGTAATTGTACATGTGTTGGAGGTGTTTTTAGATGCTAATGTGACTCAACTGTCTTTCCCTTGCTGGGAATAGGTTCATAATCAGGCTAACAGCCCAAAGGAAGCGGCTTGTCAGAAGGCTTTCTAGGCAAACCCAAATTCCCTTCTCCAGTAGCTAGGTGTAATCACTGCTTGAAGGACTTATTCAAACTTCTCTTTCATTTGAAGAGCTGGTAGAAAGCATGGAAAAAAATTGTGTATAAGCTGGCATAGTAACACAGCTGCAGAAAAGAAACTAATGTTTGTTCTTTCAGCAACTGTGGATAAAAATTCTGGTCCTGAGGATACTACAGAAGAAATTAAGAAAGCAGAACCTGAGCCAGTTTATATAGATGAGGTATGCAGTCATTTTCAATAAAAAAAAAATTACTGAGATTTTTACATTGGTTGAAACATTCTTTTGTTACTGAATGTTAGCAGCCAATTCTTTTCATGTAAAGAGTTTTTGGGTGTTTGTTTTTAATTTGAAAATTAAACCAGTTTCTGCCATGCTTCAGAAATAACTGTTCCTCATCTTCTCTTCACCTTTCAGGATAAGATGGATAAAACGCTGCAAGTACTTCAGAGTATAGATCCTACAGATTTAAAGCTTGATTCTCCAGATCTTCTAGACTCAGAAGGTACTTTGAGCACTAAGCTAGTTTTTAATTTCTTCTTCTTTAGGCTGGTAATTCTTTTGTGTTTAACCTTAGGGAAACTGGCCTGTGCTAAGTGTGCTGTAGAATAGCCTATTTCACAGTGAAAGCAGGAGGCTATATGTATAACTCTAGATTTTCTAATAGTTGCCAAGCCAACTCCGTGTTCAGTAGAGTGATTTGCATAACTTCCAGCTAGTGTAAAATGCCTGATCTTTGCAAGATCCATCTACCTATCAAACTCTTCTTGAAATAGGCAATTAACTTCATGTCAAAATTTCCCTAAAATACTGCTGGCTAGGAGGGGAGAGGCAGTTCCATTCACTTAAGAGACAATTAGTTCAAGGTATGTAACAACAATTGAGTGTACATTAATAAAGGAGTGTTTCTATGGTGGAAAATGTGAAGGCAAAGGAAGCTGTACAGCACAGCAGATTTATACAGATTGGATATTCCAGTAGGAGATGAAAGTCATAGATCTTGCACAGTGCAAGCAGAAATGCAAAATTTTCCATGTGTTTCATTAATAGTCTTCTGTTTGAGTGGGTAGAGGGAAGAGATGAGAGAAGATGACAAAGCAGAATCACTGAAATATTTTTCCTGTCTATTTGGGCTTGAGGAATGGGATGCACATGATAACTAGGTGCACTCTCCAATTCTGTATGCTATTTTAGTAGAATTGGATAAAGTAATTTTCGGATGCATTTAATCTTTTAATAGTGCAAGACACTAACTACCTTGACACTTTTGTCTTCACAGATATTTGTCAACAGATGGGTCCAATGATAGATGAAAAACTAGAAGAGATAGATAGGTGAGCCACAATGTAGCTTCTGTGTTATTTACTATGATTTACTTTAAATTGTGCAGTTGTACTCATTTTTTGGGTGCTTTATCTTCCATCTCCCCAGCTAGAAGGTCTTGCAAGAAAGAATTTTTGGCAACTTTACCTTTATTTTTTTAGTGTTTAGGTACCAAGGTCCCAGTGTGTGTATAAAAATTTGATTGCTGCTTTCTAAAATTTACTGCACAGGTTACTGGATGCATTTTGTATTAGCAATTTTTGACTGTAGCCTTTTGCAATCTGTCTAGAGCTTGGTATTTTCAGTCTTCTGCTGACTGTCCTCCATGACAGGAAAATCTGTCCAGCTCTGTCTTCACCTCTTTCCCCTCAGACTCCTAGGGATACTTGAAGGTGGAAAAAAAAGGTAACTAACACTTGTGGAGTTGCTTACCTTATTGCAGCTAGGGAAGAGCAGTTCTTAGACTCTCCTTTCAGTCCCTTTGGTATAAGAAACAGAATGGCAACTTTACCATATAGATGTGTAAGAAATTGACCTTTTAAGTGCTTGGGGTTTTTTCTTGCGTATTCAAAACCATTTAAGGAGACACATTTTTTTTTTTTACCAGCTAACACTAGATGTTAGAGAAACTTAGTGTTTGCATGTATTTGTTTTGAAACAGGAAACATTCAGAATTATCGGAATTGAATGTAAAAGTTTTAGAAGCTTTGGAGCTCTATAACAAACTGATGAATGAAACACCAGTGTATTCGGCCTATTCAAAACTCCACCATCCTGCACAATACCCACCTACATCTTCTGGTGTTTCAGTGCAGGTCAGTATCCCTTTCTGGAAATAGGCACTTTCCTAATATAGTTTTCTATTTAAAGCGATGACAGCAAAAATGAAATGCATGCTTTCTTGCTAGCCTATGAACAGTTGCCTGGTGACTTTTTATAGCATTCAGAATAAAATATCATTTACGCACTAAAACGGCATACTTTAGTTTGCAGTCACCTGCTTGTGCAATAAGATATAGCTGTTAATTTTTCTCTGCATAACAGAAAGATACTGTATTGAAAATACTAAAGAGATCCCTTCCCTGATTAATTTTTTACAGTTAGAATTACGTGTTTCAGCAGCTTGGTGGAAATTCTTGCTGTGAGTCACGTCCTCAGTCTTAAAGTAAAATGTTACCTTCTTATCTAATAGGGGGGATGTGAGTGAACTTTAATATTAATGCATTAATCATGAATGCGATGTACTTTTTCAAATATAGAAACACTAGTCTTGTTTTAGTTCTTTTTTTCCTTTAAGAAATGAACATGTTGTATTAGGGGGTGTAGTTGCTTAAAACTGTTACAGTATCTCCAATGTGCCATACTGATGTTTTAAGAAAACAAAAATGGAGGAGAAATATTTTTAAAGATCGTTTTTGGAGAAAACATAGAATGAGTGTTTTTACTTTAAGTGAATTTTGCTTTAATGTTAATTGTTCAGTGGGAAAAGAATAGTTGCCATAGCAACTGCTAGATCTGAAAATATGTCAGTTAAAAGTAATTGCGTGTCCTTAACTCCTGGTAACGATGGAAAATTCTTTATATTTGAAGATTAAAAAGTAATTTAAGACAAAAGGCAACTGGAGTTACTGTTTCTTTCAAGATGCATACTTCAGTGGTGAAAAATACAAGATAATGCTAAGTGTGCTGAGTTTAGTGTTGTTACTTGGTACAAAACTGTCTCTTCTTTTAGTATCCATATACAATGTAAAGTCCAAAACCAATGAGCAGCATAGACTTCTGTAGATGAAGAGTGCTATACCACCTGTTCTATCTGAATTTTGGGTAAAGACTTGCATTGTTTAAATGAGAAATGCAAGAAACTAAATTTTCTGCTTTCCGTTTGTGTTAAGTCTTATAATGTTCATACATTTTAATTTACAAAATGTGTTAAGTAACAAATCTCGTATGGCGCCTATCTTCCTACTTGACTTTGTGCATCAAAATATGTAAGGATCAAACATTTTAAAGATAAAGCAAATTAGAGGGGTAAAAAATAAAGTTTCTGTGAGGGGCAGAGGTCTTGTATGTGATGTTCTTCCCTCAGATTTTAAGCACTGACCTTATTAGCAGTGTACTTCTGGAAAGGGAGCTGCTGGTGAAATAAAAGTTCCCTATTTAAAATGTTTGTTGAGAAGTTACATGTTTCAGTTTTAGAACCCTGTTGAAAAAATTAATGGATGCTCATTCCGTCTTTGAGCCCTACCACTGTAATGGCATTCTGTGCCATGTTTGCTGCTGCTTAATTGAAAATAAAAGGTACACAATGTTGAGTGGTTTGTTTTGTTTTGTTTTTTTACAGTCATATCCTGTGCAGCCACCTAGTGGAAACTACATAATCCAGGGTGTTCACCAAGTCACCATTTCCCCAGGATATAGCCTAGGACCAGATCAGGTGGCACAGTTGAGGTCTCTGCCTCAAAGTATAAATTCTTCTGGAGCAGCTCCACCAGCTCAAGCTACGTATTTAAGGTATCGCTTCAGCAAACTGTTAAATCAGCTTCTTCCTGATAGTAGTTTTACTACTTGGTCTAAAGGTTGTGTGTTCTTGGGATATTTACAATGACATGTAATACTGTTTGATAACTTTGAAAATAGATTGCTTTTGGACTAAACAGTATTCTTCTTTGCAAGTCTGCTTGTCAGATAAATAGACATGAACTTGTCAGCATTTGATTTGTTTTGTTGTGTTACAGCCCAGGACCAGATTCTGTGTTAAACCAGCCGTACATGAACCAGAACCCCAGCCTTCCATCAGCTGCCAGCACAGCTGCATACACCCAGCAGCAGCAGATGGGAGTGTCGGTGGATATGTCTGCTTACCAGAATAGTACATCAAGCTTGACTCAAGGACCAGGTTATCCCGTGGCAGTTCCTGCTCATTCTGTTCTACAGCAACAAGCAAATTACCACCAACAGCCTCTCCTTTAAAAAAAAACCAGTTCGTATTTCTGAATTAATGAATAAAGGTTGCTTGACCTTATGATTTTTATGAATATCTGTCATGGGATATCAAGATATGTTTTCCTTTTAAATAACCCAATTTACTGCATTAGGGTGATGCAGAGTAAAAAATATGCATCAGATCTGATTGTTAAGCATTTGCATAAGGATAGTTTGAACTAGATTAGCTGATGGTTTAAAATAATTTCAGATTACTTTGAGCCCTTATTTCAGTGCTTTCAAAAAGTGCCATGTGTGAATCTTAAGTTGAAAGATTGTCCAAACATGTTTTTTCTATAAATGTGTTTCTGAAAACTTGAGGATGCTTAATAATTGTTATTTGTTGCTCTAATTTTGCATTCTCTCCTCTGGTATCTT
Organism: Psittacus erithacus; assembly: GCA_009867235.2. Taxonomy (NCBI): domain Eukaryota; kingdom Metazoa; phylum Chordata; class Aves; order Psittaciformes; family Psittacidae; genus Psittacus; species Psittacus erithacus. The sequence continues at coordinate 21,362 of WYDI02035816.1, read as the reverse complement.
ACTATAATCCTCCTATCCAAGTGGCTTTAGAGAATCTCTGCAGATTTAGAGACCACCTTCTCTCTGAGCTGCTGTAGTGAGCTTCACAATATGATGTGCACTGCATAATGGGAACAACTGCACAAGTTTAGCAGATAAAAGCTGGAAGAAAAACCGATTTGATATTGTGACAGTGAGGACCATGTACCTACAGGAATAGGAGAAATGAGATTTTACAGTGCTGCCTGGTAGATTTCTGGAGAACTTCTGATGTGTTTCTCTTGAAGAAAACAGGTGGGGTTTTGCTAAAAAGGGCCTGCATCTTTCAGCAGAGGTGATACTGCAAGCGCAAGTCTCCTTTGCGAATGCAGGCAAGGGATGCTCCCAGCTGACTGCGTGGGCACTATGTGGATACAAGGTGCTGAGCCAGAAACTTGTACCGACTATCTTTTCCTTTTTGGATGTATGTAGAAGTGAAGGAGTGTTGTAGTTCCTCGTGATAAAGGAGGGGGCTCAAGAATGTTTGAAGTTTAAGGGTGTGAGAATCTACCTTGTTACATTTGTAACGGGGAGCTCAGTGGAACAGAAATAATCTTTATGGGACCAGAAGGTTCTTGCCTCTCTTGAATTTCCTTTCTCTGCCGCCATATTTAAATAAACACTCTTTGCAGTCAGTGAAGGTTACACCATTTGGAAAAGGTGCATGTATGGCACCTAATACGTGTATAGAATACGTGTGCTTTGTGAGTGGGATTGTGCTCCTCATTTAATACAACGAGTGGTTGCATATTGAAAATGGCAGACGTGTCTGTGGGAAAAGAATTGCCTCGGAACTGTGGAAGTGCAGCATTTGGTGGCTAAGAAAAGAAATTGAAGAATTTCTTCCCTGATGCACTTTTTTAAGGGGTGGGGTTTGTACAAGTGGAGCAGATGGGCTGAATTGTCTTTTGGGAATGCGGGACTTCTTTCTTAAGTTGTTTCAGGCTCTGAAAAAGAAAAAAATAGCTTTGTTCTAGTCACCTACTCACTTCAGCATAGTCATTTATACCTATTTAAATGGTTTTATGATAAACAATAATCTTCAGATTGGAAAAATAATGGAAGCAAATCACTGATAAAAGATCTTGGTTAAATGCATGAAACTCCCAGATGTCTAAATAAGCTTATTTGGCATATGAATTCCATACCAAATTGGGACTTTCAGATTCCAGACTGTTGACATGTAATAAAAATCACCCTTCGCTCAGCAGCACCTCCATTTCTTTTAGATTTTATTTAATTATTTGGCATCACAGCCTTATTCATTTGCAGCCTTATGCTTACACATTAAGGTATTCAGTACCTGCTCTTGAAGTAGTTTTTTTATTTAAATTTTATGCAATTGGAAGGAAGCTTTTGTCTTTCCTTTTGACATGACTTTGTCTTTCTCCTTCCCCTTGAAGTAGCCAAGTAACACATGTTGAAATACTGAAGTAGTGTGATGACTTGTTCCTTGCATTCTCTAAGGAAAAATAATTCATTTCAAAGCTGCTGTTGAAGTTTCTTATTGTTTGGAGATTTTTTGGTAAGAGTTTACTTTGTTCCAAGTTGATACATGGTCAGACTGAACTTTGCTGTCATTTATGTGGATTCTTCATGTTTGTCAGAAAGTTGAGATTAAGGTGGGTATTTTTATTGGATTCAAAGCTTTGGTCCAGCAGAAGTACTGAGAAACGTAAATTGAGATCGCTAGACAGATGTGATTTGGTGATGTTCAGTTAATTATTAAATATAAATAATGTATATACTCATTTGTCTGAGATTTTCTACATAGCTACATATATGCATATTCTTAAAGCCTGACATTTTATGAAAGCAGGATTTGTTATCCTGTCATCTCTTACATTCCTAAACCTGTGATACACAACTTGTAGATAGTGTAAAATAATTTAATTATTATTAAAATAGTGTATTCAGAGGGGTTTGATGTTAATAGGATCTGTACTTTCTCTTCATACTTCTAGACATGATCATATTTATTTTTAAGGCCTGATTATAACTGAATATGCTGCCAAAGGAGTTCTCTAACTTCAGATTTCTACACTAGGTTTCTACCTACTGTTTTATATCAGGACTAAACAGGTAGATAACTTCTGCTTTTTCATATAAACTTTAATGGTTAACATAGAAAATTGTTCAACTTTATAACAAGAATTTTAGTGTAATATATTTGTGTCATGGGTGTTGAGAAGATTGATAGTAGATAAACTTTCTTCTAGTATGAGTTGGCACCTATTATGTCTCAGTTATAGTCAGCTGAAAGCAACAACTCAATTTGTCTGTAATGCCACCACATGTTTTGAGACATTGTGGTCTTTCTTCCAGCCACGGTGTGACAAATGCATTGTCCATTTAATTTGGTACAGAAATGACAACTTTATAAAAATCAGATTGTTTCTGTAACAAGTAATGCTGTGTGTTCATTTTGCTTTAGGTTTTGTTCGTAGATGTTTTTGGACTTAGGGAACAGTGTAGAGTTTTTGAAGGCTGCCCCTTAACCAGGAGCCTTGAGTGGGACATGGCTGCAGCTGCAATCTCTTACAGGAATGATTTTCTGATAGGAAGATTTTTTTTTAGTACTATTATTATTTTTATCTATGCATCTTTTCTAAGAAGTCGCTACTCTTGCTTACATTGAGCACTGTGATGTATCTGTTGAATCTTTGAGTTTATGGCTCATGCCAGTTAAATTTTACACGAAACTGACTCTAAACTATTCTGAATTGATCAGAATGAAAAATAAAGGAAAGGAAACGCAGCCAGATTCTGAGTGTGTCTGACCTCTCATGGCTCTGGTTGGCCAGCGAGCAGCCTGGCCACCAGCAGATAGCACACCTGAATTTCAGATTCATGTCAAGGTTGTGCTTCTCTCTGGTCTGGGATTTACAGCAAAGAGGTATCACAGTTCTTGCAGAAAATTGTCCAAAAGAGTTTGCAGTATTAAGGAGGAGTGAATCTGTTTTGTTGCAATGTCATTTGGCCTCCTGTCTGCAATACATGTGCATTTGCCTTGTGTGAATTAAAGTTTGTTTAATGAGCATGGGTGAGTCCTCTCTTTACTATGTCTTTTAAGTCCTTGCCAGAAATGAGGCATGAGTTGTGTGATCATCACTGCTGCAGCCCTCTCTCTTCCCCTTCCCTGCTCCCCTTAGCCTTGCTCCTCTGTGGGGGCCATTGTTGCCTGGCACTGCATGCTCAATGCCAGCCCAGCTACCTGCAGCTCGGCGTGTTCACACACACTGCTCTGGAAGGACTGGTATTTCACAGTTGTGCTGCGCTTCACTGCTGGTGAGGAGCACTTCTGCTGGGGAACCAGGGCTCTGTCCATCACCTAGGTTGCCCGTCAGCGGGGATCTGGTTAGCAAGAGTGCAGTGTTCCATGCTGGGTGTTAACTGGTGGGGAGCTGAAGGGAATAATCCTATGTGAAGTGATAATATACTTCACCACAAACGATAAGGAAAGCAAATAACACTGTGCTTTTAAAGCTGATTGTATTGCACATCTTAAGTGAGAGCCATGGTTGCTTACAGCTTTGCTGTAGGCTTTCACAAAGACTGAACAAATTTCTGGCTCATAAGAAATAAGAGTAACTCCTTGTGCTTTAGAGGTACCTTCTGCTACTGCTGTGACTGGACACCAAAACCTGCTTGTGAAGACCTTTACTGAGGCATAAATTGCTGCATTTCAGCACTTATTTATAGCCATGTTTCTCACCCTGGTGGGTTCATTTCAGGTCGCTTCAGGCTGTAAACCTAAATCTTAGAAAGTTCTTATGAAGCTGAACCCTATATGACAAATACTGGTTTAGTTTTCTTTTTGAATCTCAACCTTAATGTTGTGTCTCACTGATGTTTCACACTGAGAACTATCAGCCGTTGGAATAATTTCCCCAGGGAAGTGGTGGACTCCTTAGCATTGGACATTGTTAAGATTTGGCTGGACAGGGCCTTGGGCCATCTGGTCTAGGTCATGAATAGTTGGACCAGATGATCCTATGATTCTATGAAGTGAGACAAGGGGGTATGGGGTTCTGGCTGGTATCTGAACTTGGGAAATCAGCCAGGTACTGAGTTACACAAAGATTGAAGGAAAGTACACTCCAAGTATGGATTGAATGATTAAAGTGTGTTTTAAAATAATCTTTCTTTAGACTATAGCACTCATGGCCCACATTCATCTCTGCTAACGAAACCAGTCCATCCAATGAATTAAAAAAGAAGTACACAGTTTGTAGTGAGGAAGGAAGACTTGCACTGTTGTGCTTTGGACCTTCACCAGAGGAGATTGGGAGTGTGTGTGTGTGTGTGTGTGTGTGTTCAGAGCTTTCTGGTGTAAAAGTGAGGTCAGTTCAATGATGCGCATGTTTTCACTCGTTGTGGTGGGAAGTGTAATGTGCTTGTAGGTAAAGTGCAGGAATGGGAAGCTGGAAATCCACATCCTGCTTCAAATTCTTCCCCAGATTTCCTCTTCAACTTCAAGCAAATCACTTAATTTCCTGGTTTATCATTTTTTCCCTCTGTCCTCATGGCTGGTAGTTGGTACAAATCAATTGTGATCAATAGTTGGAGTGTTGCTTTACACTGCGGCTTACATGGTAGTGAGGGATGTGGCTCAGTTTCAGCTTGAGAAGGTCAAGTCGAGCCCGTTCATTTCCACTCCGGGGCCGCAGAAAGCCGCAGCGGGTGACAAGGGCCGTCGGTGCAGAGCGCAGCTGGGTGCAGCATGAGGGTCACTGGCGTTGCGTGTGTGGTTGCTCCGGAGCGCAGCCCGCGCTCCGCTCCCGCCGCCCCGTGCCCCAGCTCCCTGGGGTGTGACTCCGCCGCTCAGCGCCGAGCCGGACCACACCGGGCGGCTTCACCGCAACCCGCCTCCGGGGCGGGCTTCCCCAGGCGGGGACTCACGTGTGGCCGCTGCTCCCCGCCCCGGCGCCCGCGCGGGGAGACACGCGTGTCGCGGCCCCGCCCCGACACCGCCCCTGTCCCCCCGCGCCCGCCCCGCGCCCGCCCTCGTGCTTCCCGCCGCGGCCGCGCTCGGCGGCTGCAGCCCGGCTGTGCCCAGGTGCCGCCGGGCCGGGGCCGGGGCCGGGTCTGAGGGAGCCGCCGATCCTGGCCGCCATGGCCGCGGTGGGTGCAGCCCGGGGGCCTCGGGGGAGGGCGGGGTGGGCGGGCGCGGCTCCGGTGGCGGTCGCGGTGCCGGCGACGCGACCTTGATGTCTTGGCCTCCCCCGGGGCAGGTGACGAGGGGCACGGCGACGCGGCGCAGCCGGCTGAAGCGCTCCGACGGCAGCACCACCTCCACCAGCTTCATCCTGCGACAGGTGAGGGGCGGCGGGGGGGGGGCGAACGGGATTGGCTTAAGCAACCGCCTCGTCCTGTGGGGCTCGGCGCCGCTGCCCCGTGATGCTCCGGCCCCGGGGACCTTACAAGTTGGGATCGCTGCCGGTCGCCATTGCGCCCGGGGACCGACGCCGGTCGGAGCTGGGCTTAAAACCGTAAACCCGGATTGCTCCGGAATGAGGAGAGGGGCCTAAAATATCCGACTGAAGGCACGATTTATCCTGGTAAATGCGCGTATTGTGTTTGCCTTCGGTTCCCAAGCTGCAATTTACACGTTGGGCTGATTTTCTAGTTATAACATTGAGGGCAAGAAACGCACTTTCCTTGAAGAACAGAAGCTGAGGAGTGATCCTTCGGCTTAAGGGTTTCTGGAAAAAGGTGATTGTAAAGGTGTCAAGAGCATCTCGGTTTGGGGCTTCGGGCTTGTTGGTGCTAATTATATATCAGCCCGGCTTCCCCTGGCGCTGCAGGAGCAGCATTAGCGATCTAGATGAACCTCCTGTTAATAGTCGTTACCCTTTCCTTCTCCATTTCCAGCCCTGCCAGCTGTCCCTCGGGCAAACAAAGACTAACATCCCGGGTCTCCCCATAGCAGCACTTTTTCACCTAAGAGATGCTTCTTAGGGTACATATTATGAATTTGCCTTAAAAGCACATGAGATAGAGCATTTCTTGGTGCACAAGCCTGTATCCAACCGCTTTCCCCCCCACAACCCATCCGATTCCTCAGTGACTTTGGTGGAAATTTAAGGAAGCGTAAGGAAAGCATAACTGGGCCCTTGACAAATGCGGGGACGCCTCTCATGTGGAAGCATGTTTTGCTCAGGACATGGAAGCTGTGAGGTTGGGCTGCCCGGGGAACGAGAAAGAGATTTAAATAACCGAGGGAAGTTTTATTTCGCTCTGTGGTGTCTCCTCATCACCGCTCCAGCCCAGAGCAGAGCCGCAGCCGTGCCGGGCTGGCAGTCCCCGTTCCCAGCGCTGGGAGAATGACATGTGAGAGTTGCAGCATGAATCTGACTTTTAATGTGATCTTAGCCATGAGTTGAAACAAGGACAAACAAATGTGAAGGTAGTTTTAGCCCGTGTGGCGGTGGGAGGAGATTGTTGCAGGCGGCCGTGGGCCCTTCTTGGAGATGTCCTGGAGAATCCTTCAGCTTGTCAGAAGTGTTGTTTCAAGAGGTGGTTTTCGTGCTGTGCTCACATGGAAACTGAGGGCTTGTGGTTAGACGGGCGGAGGGTGATGAGCGTCACCAGAGCACTCGCTGTCTGAGGGAGCAAGGGCACAACGGGGCATTTTGAAAGCCTTGCCGGCGGAAGTGCTTGCAGGAAGAGCCTGGCTCCTGACACAGGCGCGGCTGCGGTGCACGGTCACATCACACACCTCGTTTGTGTGCAGAGCATTTCCTGCGCTTCATGCTTTTATTCTGGCTCATGTCTCGGGACATGCTGCGCTCTGCAAGCGCTGCACTTGGCCTGTCTTCTTTTTGGGGAATATGGGGAGCTCGCTTTTATTGCTGCCCCACTTCCCCAAGGGACTGCTTTACCTTCAGGGACAGACTGTGTGGAGCTGCCAAATAATAATAGAAAAATTAGGTGGTGAGATGGTTTTCCTTCCATCATGATTGCAGACCAGTGGGTCCCACTGCATGGCAGCCGAGGGGCCCAGCAGCGTATCCGCACCAGCACCGGCATCGGGGCTCTTTCTCCACCAGCATCTGTCTGTTCTGCTCTGGCAGAGGATGATGCTGTGTTGGCTGAACCTAGGACAGCAATGTAACTTCAGTTCCATGTTCCAGTATACAGCAAAACGAATCAATCCATATCAGAACATGCTTATCCCACAAGAGAAGGGTGGGATAACACAAACTTGTCGCTTTCTGAGGTGACCACCTTAAGACCTTTAAACAGGCAAGTGCGGTAGCTCCTTTTAGGAGATTGGTGAGAAGATGCTATTAAACTGTGTAAGCTGAGCAACAAAGCCAGCTCTGGGATTGTTTTTCCCCAGGCATTGCTGGGTGAGACCATGGTGGGGCTGAGCTGGAGTCATGCTAGGGTGAAAGTCTCGCTGATCCTTCCCTTGGACTTCATGTGATGTTCCTCACCACGGTGTGATTCAGCTTCTCAGGACGTTTCCTTTGCACAATGGTGTTTCTGCTGCTCCTTTAGTACTAGAATGAAAGAGTTTTCTCAGCCTTTGTGGTTAGTGGTTTTTCTCAGACAAAGAGATTTTCTTGGAGAATTGGGCTCCATGGATGCAGAGTAGTTCCAACTGTCCAGTGTTGCTGTTGTCTCCTCCCCTATGAAGTTTTCCCTAATAGCAATAAAGCCTTAGAAGCGTAAGTGGAAACAAGTAAGTCCTAAAAGCAGGGATTAACTTGAAGTAACATTGCTGTCGCTGCAGGTATAGCTTTAAAAACATACAAATTATGTCATTAAGATTTGCAATGAATATCCCAAAAGGGTTTAGATCTCTTGCAGATCTCTTATGCATTCAGAGTTGTGCACCAGGTTCTTGCCCAAGTCCAAAATACCAATGGAAATTTTATCATTGGTTTCCTTTTGTGTCAGGAGAGGTGCAGGTTTGAACTCTTTACTTTTGACTTTTCATTATGTTGCATTTAATTTTTGGTTTCAGTCTGCTGGTCAGTCTAATTTAGTAAAGGAATCATGTGTGGATGACCCTTTGAGTTTACATTTTTGTCAACATGGCATGGTGATGAGCAGAGACAGTCCATGGCAGAGTCCCATGTGTATGTCAGTACAGGCAGAGCTACCAGTTCCAGCATCACCAGTGTGGGAATTGCCTGGAATTTCCTCCTGCTGTGGGAAAAGCTGTACTGGAAGACATGGATGGAGTGATGTACAAGTGGGGATAGGTCAGTATGTGCTGAAAATCAGTGGGCTGGTATAAAAAGAAGGCCTGCCAAGCAAGTAAGATCACTCATGTCCCAGGATGACCAGGGGTGCCGGAGGTTCCCGGTTGTGGGATCAGTGCCTGTATATCTAGTGGCACAGCCAAAGCAGTGAGTAACGCTGGTGCTGAAGCTGTTAAGTACAGTATTTGAGCAAGGCATGGGTGTACAAAATTGTTCCTCTGATGTGGCAGGTGCTGCTCAATTATATTTAAGAACCCCCTTAAGGGACAGAAGACAATTATAAGACAATAAGTAGGTCAGCTGAAAACATATGCTTATAATTTTACAAGATGCTGTCATAGTAATTCATTATTGCTTTTTTCTGGAATGTTTTTGTGTTTCCACCACTCAGTTTTGACGTGGTGTGACTTGTGAGTATATGCAGTTTGTTTTTTCCCTTTGACTTCAGGCGGTATCAGTTTTATTGCGTCTAATTTTTAATGGAATTTATTTCCCGGATAAAAGTGAAGTGTCCTGTGAGGAGCAGTCACCCAGAGGTTGTCTTAGAGCATCATTTCTTGTCAAAAGAAAGCCTGCAGTGGCCACTCTTTACTGCGAGTGGTCCTGGATGAGTTAGCGGGACTGACTCCAGCTATGTAGGTGTGTGTGCCAGAAGTCATTAAAACCTTTTTATGCATATGCTAATACAATTTGGGGAGGGAAAACAACACATGGCGCATGTCTCCATCTGCATAATAGTACTGAGGAGCCCCAGGGAAAGGTCAGCATCTGAGATAGGGACATTTACACTTGGAGGTGGATTAACAAAGGTCTGAGTAGGGATCCTGTGCTGCTGGAGGTGGAGGTTCAGGCTCCCTTGCTCTTCCTCTTCTTCCTTCTTGCTCCTTCTCAGCTGGGTGTCTCCCCAGGGCCGTGCTCTTTTATACATTTCACATCTTGTTGGCCAAACTGCAGCCCTTAGTACAGGTCCAATTGAACGTCTCCTTATTTCAGGTCTTTCCTTTCCATGCCCTTCCTCATTTAAAGAAGGTCTCTTCTCCCAGGTAACAAGTGACAGGACAAGAGGTAACGGCCTCAAGCTGCAACAGGGGAGGTATTAGGTTGGACATTAGGAAAAATTACTTCAGAGAGGGTGATCAGGTGTTGGAACAGGCTCTCCGGGGAAGTGGTAGATAACCTTCCCTGAAAGCCTTCAAAACGGTGTAGATAATGTCCTCAGTGTCATGGTTTTGTGGTGGTCTTGGCAGTCCTGAGGTAATGGTTGGACTTGATGATCTTAAAGGCCTTTTCCAACCTAGCTGATTCTGTGAGTCTATGAGGTGGTCTTTCTTGAATAGGTGTCAAGTAGCTCCACTTCTGAAGACATAACCAGAACTGTGGCTGGGTCTTGGACTGAGGGTTTGGTCTGTTCCCTAATGGGGCTATTACTTTTCTGCTTGTGCTGCATTGCTTCGCTGGGTAGCATTACCGTAACTTACGTGATTGAAGCAAAATGGAATTATGTGCTTTTTGATAGCATCAGGGCCTTGTAATAAAATCTTAAAACACTCATGGTAATCAGTGGAACTTCATTCCAGCTCATGCCAGAGACTTCACGTGAAACCACTGAGTGTACCTGTTCAATCCAAGCATGTTTAACTTCATATAAAATTATATTGAGATATGCAGTTTATTTTTTGGATTTTTTTGCTGCTTTTATTTAGAAATAGTTGAAGTTAAAATTAATTTTCCTTTAAGACATAGTTACACCTCGTGTTGCATCTCTAGCAGTGCTTGTGCTTCCCACTTCTAAGCATCATTTTTCCTCTGTGATATTGAGTGGAAACGAAAAAAAGCATTTTCTGTTACTAGAGCAGCTCTCAAGCTGTAACAGCATTTTTAAAAGTCAACGACATTCTGACACAGGGAAGCAACTCCTTCAAAAGTGTTTGTTCCCTTGTTTTCAGAGCTTTTGTGTGCGTGTGGAGATGGGACTGTGGTGTTCTTTCTGCAAGACCAAGTGGTGTACCAAGCTGAATGTTGGCAGCTGCATTCAGATATCTTCTTCTTTAGTCAAGCAAAAGTGGCTGTAAATCAGATTTAGGACGCTTTAAGGGTGTCTGAGTTTCATCTATTGTTTATAAAGCCTGAAAGCCTTTCCTTTGGCGCATGTGACATAGAGCCACCCAGTTGCCATCTCAGGTGTCCCTTTGCAGGTGAAAGCACACAAGGCTGCTCATTGGCTCTGGCAGATGTTGGCTTAGTGACGTGCACCAGTGTTTTCAAGAGCAATCCATGGCTTGAAGTACAGGTTTGAGTTTTGTAGCTGATATTTTTGGTGGCTGTCCTGTCAAGTAACTGTCTGAATTAAGGGGAATCAACATTTGGTCTTTCCTCGTCAGTGATGTCCATAGGCAGCTTCAGTGATTGTTTCTTAAGAAACTTTCTAATGTGCATTTGATTTCTTCCTTCTATTCTGCTTTTTCTCTTTTTTTTTTGGTCTTAAAATCATTTTTCAAAGAATGAAATGAGACCTCAGTTGATGACCTTGAGACTTTGGTTTTCCATAATACAGGTTTTCTGGTATGCAGGAGGAGGTGGATGATGCTGAGTAGTGTGGTCATTCGAACCTGGGTATGCAATGAGCCAGGCATTTCTCAAAATCGAATGCTGATTAGATTGATAAAGTACATATCAGCAAAGGGGTAGATTAGAATTTTAGTAATTTACCAGATGAGCTCAATTCTATGATGAGTCATTAATTTCTAAAATATAACTTACTGTTATAGACTATGATTATTCCTTAGCCACAGGACTCGATCATTGTTTTTCTCTATACAGCATTTAGAAAGTGTTGAAGCATTTGACAGGTGAATAAAAGATTCAGCCCTTTCTCCAAAGAACATAAGCCTTGTCTGCACAGTAGAGTGGCATTGTTTTAACTTGCCTTTCTTCTTAAATCAGTGTAGTTAGCTAGTACAGCAGCTGCATCTCTCAAGTTAAACTGTGCTTAAGAACAGTTTACTTTGTAAATCTGCATATTTAGGTTAAATCAGTGAGGTCAGGTAAGGCATACTTGAACTGATGTCAGTGTCCCTGGAGTGTTGTGCTGTAGTAGCTCCACACCTGTCTGACTTTCAGGCTGGTTTGCATTTTGTCTTGTGTACAGAACCATGGAGTAAGTTTACTCCTCAGCTTTGGGAGGAGTTGGCGTTTTCCACCAATGTCATTGTGACCTGGATTTAATTTCCAGACCACAGAGGTGATTTGTGAAGATGGCCTGCTTCTTTAGGATAGAGATGAGGCCATCCCTTGGGCCGGCATAGGCTGTGTGCTATGTAGGGGCTGTACCCAGGTCCTGGCAGGAGCCCATGGGCACTGGCATGATCTGAGCCACCGTGGTGGGATTTGCCTATGATGGACAGGTTGGAAAGTTTACATGGAGTTGTTTCCTGCCAGTTTGAGAGACACCATCCAACCAATGGGCCCTGGTAGGTTTGGAAGGGAAGGTTTGTTGTGCCCCTTGGTGGGGCTCATAAAACAGCTGCAATTAGGAGAAGTACTTAAATGATGAAGGCTGTCAAATAGAACCACACTTTGCTACTGCTGCCTGTGTTTCAGTGATGGAGGGTGCTACATCTGAGCAGCTTCAGCACTGGTGAGCCCAGCAGTTAGCTGACTATTAGATGAAATCTCTCCATAACTTCCTATGGGATGCTGCCTATGTGGACTAAGTCAGAGTCACAGGATACACACCTGGCAGCTTTTCCAGAGTTGTCTACTGATATGCCTTGGGAGGCTGATGAACTTGGAGCGCGTCCCCTGTTGTTGGCTTCCCCGTTAGTAACAGGTGGTGGCAAGTGGCTGTCACACATATACGTGCACATCTGCCCTCCTGAAAGCTGCCTTGTACTGTCCAGCGGTGTTGCTTTGTTCCCAGGTGCCTCAGAATCCTGCCTTGATTAGGTTTCTCCTTGTACAGCTGGGAAGAAGAGGTGGGTGGGGGATAAACTTCATAAGGTTGAAATAACAGTGGAAGGAAACTTAAATGGATTTCTTCATTATAAAACAAAGAGTAGTAAAGTTGGTTTCTCTCCTCAATTCTGCCATTACTTCATCTGACCTCGAGGAAGCTGGTGGACTTCTGCAAGGTTCATTTCTTCATCTGGAAAGCGAGTGGTAACTGTGTATCTCTGCGTCACTAGGAAGCTTAATTGAGTGTTTCTTCATGTACTAATTGAATCTCAATTACATGCCCACTTAGTATTCTGTTAGGAAAGAGATTTTTGTGTGTGTGTATGTTTGTGTTTGCAAGCAAATAATGATCATTACTGCATTCTTTAAAAAAATACAAATCCTCTTACTGTTTTGTTGTTATTTGTTTGGAGTGATCTATCAACCTTTTAAGCAGGTTCACTGGATTATATTCATAATGAGCTTTCGCCCTTACCACTTCATGAGTTCATGAAGTGCCAGTGCGGCACGTGGAAGTGGAACATGATTCATCTCCTCAGCATGCTGATGCTCGTAGTGCTGCAGTCTCTGCTAGTGGGTAGTGGTGCACAATAGCAGTTAATAAGATTGTCAGAAATCTGTTAGGTGACAGCTAACTAAATTAGCAGGCTCCCTTATGTGTATTCGATGGAATTACTGGCACGGATTCATGAAAAGTCAGAGCCTTTGAATTCTCACTTTAAAAATTTCATGTCCTGTTCCTCAGCAGATGTGCTGACCGGCTTATAGTCTCCATGGTAACAAGGTTTCTTTTTTAAAATAGCCTAAAGTCACAAAAGAGAAGTCAGATATTAATAGCATAAGCAGCGTAGGTACGAATAAAAAATAGGATTTGGCTATCCCTCATCCAAAATTTCTGGTATTTGGGAGCTGTCTGTCTCTTTGTACATACTGTGGGTGTTTGTTTAAATGTATTTTTCTAGTGTGACCTATAAAGTTAATTTTCTTTATTCATGCAATGTTTTTACAATGAAATATTTACATGATTACAGTAACACTTAGAATACTAGCATAATACCAAATACAGAATACTTAATAGGTAACCATTAAAAAAATCTCTTTACCTATATGGACAGCATACAACGGTCTAATGCAAGGTGCCCTTACTGTCCCCCTTTCTGTGATGGGGAGACTGGAGGCAGAAGTGCTGCATGACCTGATAAACCCTGTGCTAAAGCAAGGTCTTGAGACCCTGGGCAGCTCCGTGCCCACTTCCCATCGCCTGCCACTTTCTGACAGTGTCACTGAGGTTTTTCACCCCCAATACTTTTGCTGTACAGTAACAGATTGTGTGAAACTCCAGTTGTGTGATTATAGTGTAACCCCTCAGATTAGAGCCATTTTAGCAGATTTTGGGAGTTCAAGCCAGACACAGGCTTTGCCTGCCTTTGCTATCATGCAGTTTCTATGGACACCAATGGCTCATGTCAAGTGCAATCTCAGTGCAATTGTCTGTGCTGAATATGGAGGAAGCAGAGATGATTACATGGGACTCCAAACCTGTATTTGTTAAAATATGTTCTGTTGCTTTGAAAAGAATATGGTAGAGACAGAAATAGCTTTTTCCTAAAATCCTTAGGCCTCGGGTGACCCGCAGAGTTGGAAAAAATGGCTTCTTACCTCCTTCCTGTTGGTTTCAGGGTTAAATGGGAAAATCTGAAGTGTATATTCTTCAAAATCCTGTTTTAAAAACATAACAAAACAGAGTTCTAGCAAAATAAAATTTAGGTGAGAGCTTCTTCAGCCACTTAAGATGTTAAAAAGATCTCCCATGGAGGACAGCTTTTGTAATGCTGGCTTCAATGTGTGTATGTAATAAGAAAAATCAGAAAGTGATTCTGATAATCGATGTCAGATTGTTTGACAGTTGAGGAAAGATGTAAAAAACGTGTTTACAGAGTCTTAATAACAACGTGTCTCTTGGCTGTTGTATTAATTTTTGGTGGCTTGTAATGAGGTCTCCAGTTGTCTCTGGTGGCATGGGGCAAAGTAGGATGGGTAATAGACGGGTCTTACATGCCTTTCTGTACCCCTCTATCAAAACTGAATGCTTTCTAAAGCATGGGGAGGAGGGATGGAGATCCCCACCTGCCCCAGTTCTCTGTCCCTGCAAGTCGCCTGTGATGAGTAGAAATAAAATGTATTTTTGCTGTGAACTGACCTGGTCATCTTTCACAAATCACACGGCTTGTAAAAGCGTGCCATTCCTTTATGGCACTTGGGAGTCTTGGTGTCAGCATCCCCACAGCGAACTTCTCTTAGGTCAGTGGTCCCACACCAGTCTCTGTGGTTTCTGCTGTTTGCAAAATGACATGCGTGTGGTTTTTTATGAGATCTGGCCCTTAGCACATTAAATGCTTTAAAGTACTAGGGTAAAAATGCATCTTGGTAGTTACACTCCAGTCACATTCTCTCTTAATAATAAGCCCTCTTTGCACTCTGTTTCCTTGATACTTTTTGCAATGAGTATCACAATTTTTGGGAAAACCTTTTTTGTTCTAAATAAGAGAGATTCAGTGTCCTTAAGTAGGAAAGAGTGGTTGGTGAACACTGGGTTCTGATGACTCTGTGCTGCTTGGGTCTGGGTTATGGCATCTTTTCTTGCACAGAATAAGCAATATTCTATCTGTAATCTTCATTTAGTTTTACTCATATTCTGTTTCTGCTATCATTTGTTTTTTTATGGCGGTCATTCTCCGGACTGATGGTTTTAGCACGTAACTAGCAGCTCTTTTCCTCAGCTTATATCATACATCATTTTTCCATTAATGTGTACAGACAGCAGGAGCTGTCCCTATGCCTCAGCATTTCTTTGGGTTAATGCACTTAATGCATTTTGATATCCCTTACAGAATTTAAGAGCCTGATTCAGATAATGTAGTAAAATGCTACAGATCAGAATTTTGAAAATGCCTTTTGAAAACTCTTATTTCTATGAAAGTCAAAATAATCCTTTTATTGGGATAATCTGCTAGCTTCTACTTAGTGGTATTCCAGTAATTTTGCGCATTTCATCTGCAGAAAGATTCCCAGTGGTTTGTTCTCTGGAGGAAGAAGGGGCAGTGTGGTGAGGCAGTGTGATGGGCAGCTCTGTAATCAAATCCCCATTGGAGCTGGAGGAAGTGTGTCTTCCTGAAGCACTTCTCCTGTGACGATTATTTTGTGGGGGAAATCGTCTTTCAGGTGAAGTTGTAGAGGTCTTTGTTTTCAGGCAAAGTAGTATATTCTGTTTGTGTAATGCTTACAAAAAATACTTCTTTATTATTATAAAAGTTTGGTTTTATTTTTATTTATTTATTATTATAAGCATTTCATGAAGAAAATGCATCTTCATGCTGCTTTAGGTATATTCCCAGTATTGCTGACTGTGCTTCATGTGGCCCTTTGGTTTTGTTCCTTCTGCTTTCCATGAAGATCTGCTCTCGTACTACTCCTTGGGTGGGAATACATTGAGTCCTGTGAACGAAAACCAAGCTTATGCCTGAATTACCATAGGCAGGAGAGACTTGTAAGGGCATTACCTGTGTGCTGAAAGAGGAGGTGGCACTTCTGGCATGGTTTCAGGAAGCCAAGCTGTTCCGTGGTGCATGTCTCTTTACAAAGAGAAAGGTATATTACTTTATGATTTTCCAGCCAAATTATATCTTTGATTTGGATTTTGCTTGCCCGGATTCTTGTGGTGAGATTTATTCTTCAATTTGTACCCTATGGGTTCAGTGGTACGTTGTCCTCTGTAAGATCTTCATGGTGACAATACATCACACATAAATGTTCTACTCCAATTTTTGTGAAGTG
Organism: Psittacus erithacus; assembly: GCA_009867235.2. Taxonomy (NCBI): domain Eukaryota; kingdom Metazoa; phylum Chordata; class Aves; order Psittaciformes; family Psittacidae; genus Psittacus; species Psittacus erithacus. Next base: position 5,340 of record WYDI02035816.1, on the reverse strand, counting down.
CTTTTGGAGCCTGTTATGGCTGTGGCACAATGTCACTTTTATGGCCATGGCACAATGGTACCTTGAAGTTCATGAATGGAAGTTTTGTATTAGGAATTAGCTGAAACAAAATTCTGCTGAAATTCATCTGTAAGTTCTGCTGAAGCATCTATGTGTGTTATGGCAGTTTTTGTGATCACATTTAGAAATGAAGGACGTATCTACAAATAATGCAGAAGTGAAGTGGTTATACTTAGAAATGGAGATCCTTTCTTTCTGCCTTCCCTGGTTAATATGACGACTCAGATACTCCTGAGCCCCTCCAGTGGCAGATATCTCCATGGCCAGCCAACAGCGCAGCACTGGTCATAGACATTGAGTCACTAAAGGGATGGTTTCTTCTTAAATATAGAAGATGTGGAGGACTGAAAAGAAAGCTTGTCCAAACTCAGTTCTTACTGTAGACTGGTTTGCCTGATCTGTGTTGCCTGGAGGGGCATTCGTTCCTTGACTGATCTCTTCCTAGCAATTGAAACTGATTTTCCCATTAGGAGACATTTCATAAGCTGGCCTGTTCCCACCCCCTTCTCTTTTACTCGTCTTAAAGTAAAAAAAAAAATACCATGGCCCTAGGCATTTTTTAGGGCTTAATAATCTGTTGGGTCATATATTAAACATCCAGCCAGTCATTAATCTTCAAAGTGCCTGGTACCAATTATGGCTTAAATATTCTTCTCCTCTTTTGGCTTTGATCATCTTGGGCCACTGGGAGCATCTTCATTTCCCTCTCTCCCCTCCTTACATGCTGGCATCCTGGGGAGAAAACCTCTATCACACAGGCAATAACAGGAGCTGCTCCAACACACTGGCTGTGGATATCTGACATGTGTGACCTGAGGGTGTTAGACGGGAGAGTTGGTGGCAGCAGTGCTGGGTGGCAGCAGTAATGAAGCTTACCTCCACGTTTCTGCAGACTGTGATAGGAGGAGAGGGAATTCAGGACTACTGAGTGTAACCTACCTCCTCAGAGAAAAGGGTCAAGTTGAAGACAGAAAAATGAAGAATGAGTTGGGGTTAAAAAGGCATCGGGAAGGTGAAAGAAGAGGATATGGTAGAGCCAGGACCTTAGTTAGAGCGTGGGTTGAGTGGTGGGTAGGAAAGATATTTGTGAAATGAGGGGAGGATTGAGCAGCTTTGGAAGTGGCATACTGGACGTGTGGGTAAATGGGCATCGCCACGTGCCAGCTTTGTGTCATCCTTTCCTTCCTGCCTCAGTCAACCCTTTTTAAACTAATATTCCTCTTTTGCCATTGTTTCTCTTCCCATCACAGAATTGCTGTCCTTCCATGGCGTTCACTCACAGTGCTCTTGTGCTGCCTCTTGCAGCTCAAGGCTCTGTTTCTCTTCTCTGGCCTCTTCCAACTCCAGTGTTGTCATTCTTGTCCTACTCTGAAAACTCCTTCTGGTCACTGGCCTTGGCTTGTCCATCTTCTTTCTCACCCTGCATGCCCCTCGTTCCTCTACACTGAATTTCAGCAGCTGCCTTGTTACCCAGTTTTGTACAAGTCAAAAAGAGTAGGAAGAGGGATAATCACAGATTTTTACTTAAGTAACTATTAAAATTTAACTAATCACAGTATGTGGGATCTTTTTGTTTGCCTTTTTCCTGGGAATGTTGTTACTCTTTTTTATCTCATGTTCTGCAAGTCGCATCTTGTATTTCTTTTTTAAAACTGACAGTGGACTCAGCATGTTGTGATGCTTGCTCCCCAGCTAATGAGAGCTGCCCAGTGTATGGGATGGCAGCTATCAAATTAGCTGAGTGAAAAGATAAGCAGTTAAAAATCAAAGCAAACCCCCCAAACCTCAAAAACTCAATAAAAAACACGGGCAGAGAAAAAGGCAAGAAGGAAGTATGAAAGGGGGGACTACAAACATATCTCTATATCTCGAACATGTTTCTAGCTGGTTTGCAGCTTTTCAGGGGAAGTCACCACTCAGTCAAGAGTGATCCTTATTTACCACAGAAAGAGATGTTATAAAACAAAATGAAGATGAAGGAATTCTAACAAAATTACTGCAACGATCATAGAGTCCTGGCCTATTCCAGTTGTATATTGTCTTGGCATGAAGGACACAAGGGTGAGCTGTGTGGCTTGCAGTAGGCTGCATGGCAGTATGGTAAGATGCAGGAGACAAAAGAGAGAAAGACAACTGTTGGTATCACCCTTTTTTGCATTTTTTTTTAATCTATTTTTTTCTTGTTTCTTTTTTTTTTTTTTTCTTTTAGTGAAAGCATGAATTCCCAATCTCAAAGTTTAGCCACCAAACACCAACCTCAAGGAGAAGAGACTAAATAGAAGAGGTTGCTTTATTCTCAGCCGTGTTCAGCAGTCAGGAGATAGACAGCATTTGCTGTCAAACAGATGATCTTCAGAGCCCAAAAGTACATTAAAATAAAAAAAAAAAAAGAAAAGAAAAAATATGATGCAGGCATTGCTAAGCAGAGCACACCCATCTGTTTGACTGAATATCCAGGCCCTCCTTCTTAGGAATCTTGTAATGAACTTGCTTCTCATTGTAAATGCTGAAATAACTGTTACAGAGGCTCATTTTGTCTTCTGAACATAGGTACAAAGAGTAGAATACGGACAGTGCGTCCCTGCTGTGCAAAGTTCCCCCTTTATCCTCATCTGTTTCCGTTTATTTCTAACGCACTGTCCTCTTGTTAGATGTGGTGGTACAAATGTATTACTGATGTCCTTAGTGTATGTCTTGGTGCAAGCTTTGTATTTCTTATTAGTGTCTATCTATTGCTCAGCTTTTTGTTGAACAACTGGAACATGGTTAATTCTTTCCCCATCTTTGCTTAGAGGAAAGACCTGTGGACTTGACAGAGGCCGTACTGCTTGTATTACAAGGCAACGCCTGTGCATTTTGCGCTCCATTCAGTCAACAGGGTAATTGCTGCTAATGGAGTTTTTATTCTGTGTATCTGATTCATGTGGGTTTTATTCGTGTTTGAAGCAAAGGCGTTTATTCATTTAATGCACTTAAGGATTTTTCTGCTTTAGACTGTTAACAAGTAATTGAGCAGCTTACATCTCTCCATGACAAATCTCCTAATATTTTAAACTTCTGTGTAATGTTATGCTTTAGGTCCTCTCTGAGATTAGTGCTGGTGATTCAGAAAGACTTCTATATTCTGTTGTTAACTGTGGTCACTGAAAATGAAATAACTGAAAAGTCATCACACAACTAACCTGTCACCAGAGAACAGTACCTTTCCCAGCTCTCTGGACCACATGTATGTGTCAAACTTGCAATTCTTTCACCTATAAATACTTCACCTTCCTTTTTGCAGATGGCTCTGTTTTCTGGGATTGTTAAATGAGAGGTTACCACTTACATGCAGGAAAAACAGAAGTGTGATGAATTACAAGCCGGTGTAATTTATGCAGAAGCAGTGTGGGGGAAATTGCAGCCCACTCTTGTTCCACATAAATTATGCATGTACCTCCTTGAAAATAGCTACAGAGGGTGTTCAGATTTTTTTGGTTAATGAATCATGCCCTAAATTTCTACAGCACATACATTGACTCAAGTATCTCCCTTTTGCCCCACCTCTATTTTTAGATCATCTATAAACTTTTGCTGAACATGCAGCTCTGGATGCTTCTTTATTTTGCTTACAACAGACCTGTTCTTTGAAGACCCTGTTTTGAAAAGGGGCTCCTGAATTTACTACTTCTCCCAGAGCCCTCCTGCGTGAGAGTTTACATTTTATGCTTTGGACGTCTCTGAAGAAATCCCTTGGCTGTGGCAGTAAGGATGTATGTGAATAAATATGTGCTTATGAAGATGCAGCCTGCCCTTGTGTTGCAAACAATTCACAAAGAAAACAGCTGTCCACTATGTCGTGCATGTGCTTGGTGTGATATGTAAATATAATACTTATTTGGCCATAAGCTAGTGAAGTTTGGGGGTGGTTCGAGGAATGCTGCATATAGCCCTGGGAGGGCTCCAGTCTGAACTTCACCTCGGGAGCAGTTGTGAAACCAGAGCTCCCTCTACTAGACAGCAGTGGTAAGAGCACCAACCAGCAGGAAGCAATTTTGGAAGGGCTTTGAGAAGAAAAGTGCTTTGAGGAGAATTTGGAAGATGAAGAACAGTTGTTTGGAACATGAGAAGACGGAACAGCTTTGGACCTAAAATCAGCTTGCTACAAGGATACAGAATGTTATGGAAAGAAAAAGTCAAAGAGAAGTGTGATTTTCATTATAATAAAAGTGTGGGTAGACCAGCGTAGGCAAGCCTGGAAGACAGGGCGGCAGGAGGCTTCGGCTGGAGTGGAGGAGCAGAGATGTGAGGGAGAAAGGGCTTTAGTGGTGAGAAAGGTGGGGGCAGTCATGGAAGACCATTTTGATTTTGTCGTGGATGCGGAAAAAGCAATTTCAAGATGCTAAAGAGAGGTACTCGGTATAATTTATTGTCATGTGTTAGGAGCCTGCCTAGGATATTTATAGTTGATCTCATGCGTGCTTTCTTGAAGATTTTTCTGTTTTTTTCCCCCTGTTTTATGTTATTTTTGAAGCACAAGTATTTATCTTTCTTTGATGTGTCTAAGCAAACAGTAATTGTGTATTTTCTTGCCTCTGTCCTGCTCTTCCTGAAATCAGTGAGGGTCTTTCATGTGGAAAGCAAGCAGGACTGCATGAGCTAATAACACAAATGGATTTTTTTCCCTTGCCTGCATAGTCAGTAAATTGAAGTTTGCTGCCCTTGCACGTCTGTGTTTTGATAAATGATGAAAAGACAGTTGTGGGGATGGTACCAAAACCAGTTGAGTTCCCAACAGAAAAATGAAATAGGATTGGCCCAGAGGAATGACGTATGACATCAGTTGGCCAGTCATGTCTCAAAAACGATGTGATTAGAAAAACTAGGTTTTGTATAGTCTTTGTATGGTCTGCTAGGTAGCAGTGGACTGATAAACTCTCTTGTTGATGGTCTGCAGGGTAAAAACAGTGCTAGGTCTTGCGACTTGACATTTAAGGGTTCCATGTGGATGGATAAGAAGATATTTCACTAGCCAGTGAGAATAATTATCTTCTGGAGTTACTCAGCACTGTCTTTCAGGTGGAGAACTCCTTGCCACAGGATGCTGTGGGGGAAAGAACCCAAACCAAAACAAAGTAGATCAGATCAAAAAAAGAACAGACAAACCATCAGGAGAGAAATCTTTTCACAGGCTGTCAAGTACTTGGCTACAGTTCCTGGCTTTGGGATTGTCATGGGTTCAGCAGTAGCAGTCATTTTTTCTCCTTCTTAGTGGCTGGTGCAGCACTGTGTTTCTAACTT
>WYDI02035815.1:0-28106 GCA_009867235.2 Psittacus erithacus | reverse complement strand
TTTTTCCCCCCCCCCCCCCCCCCCCCCCCCATGTTGCATCATCGCATCATATTTTTAGTGCTTCCTGAAGTAAGTATTCACTGTCTGGCTTTTCATTGTGCATTATTGTAAAGCCTGTCAATGAAAAATGAAGGTAAGCTGTTTTGTTAAGATCGTGCAAGAAAGTCTGTATGGACGCATACTGTGGAGTAATGGGTGTACTGTAAGCATGTGCTGTACTTGTACTCCTGGGACCATAAATAATTGTTTCTTATTAAAGATCAATTATTTAAGATCCTAAATGTGTAATTCACTTTCTATAACTATGCTACATGTTTGTCAATTTTTTTCTTTTTATCCTTTACCAATCCTATTGGAAGTCTCAATTGGATTAGCTTGCTGTGCGTTGAAATTGCCATTTTTATCTTAAAATAAATACACAGATACCTCCAGATTACTTAGCTGATATGCCCTCTTCACATTACTTCCTACCTCTACTTTTGTTTAATTGCTGTTTCTTTTTGCATGTCAAAGGAAATGACTTTTTTACTCCTATTAGCTGTCACACCTATTAGACCAAAGGCACCATGAGATTTAATACATTCCTCTTCTTCGTTAATGAAGTTATTCACTAAAAGGCAGTCAGTGCACCCACAGAAAGGAAGTGGGTTAGCAATATGGTCATTGAATGGAAACAGTGCAGACTTGTTACTGAGTCCTTTAGACCCTTCCATGGTTGTAGTGCACAAAAAGAGATCCTGAAAGCTTGATCACTGTAGGGAAGCTGTGAATAGAACTTGCAGCAAGAATATCACCCTTCTATTTGTGCATTGGGTCCTTGCAATTTCAGATCCCTGTGTATAAAATCACAAATCTTTGGACATGCTGTTTAGGCTGGACCTTCATTTAACATTTGAAGTTCTGAGCATGGAATTAAATTAAAAGTCTTAACTTTCATTGTTAGTGCCTTCCTTTAATCTAGCATTTCTGTGCATAATAGCTTCCTGTTCTTTCCTGCAGTGAGTAGTATTAGATGCTTTGTTTTTGCTTGGATTTTTCACTGAACCTACATAAATTTTGATTAATATTTGTCTCTAACTTTGTGGTAGCTGAGCTGGCTTGCATGCATAAATGTGTTTTGTTATTAAACACTACGCAGTACTAAACTTTCCTGAAGCTCTCATGGAGATTGCTTGCTTCTCTGTTCTAGTCATCTATTTATCTATTTGCACCTATGTACTCTAAAGTTTCTAAACTGACAGTATCTTCTATGTAGGTTATTTGCAATGCTGGAACCAGAAATGGTTTTACTTATCTTACCTTGATGTCTGCCAAGTTTTTCATGTGTTTTGGAATTCAAACCAAATGCCTAAAGTAGGGTCTTGATTTCTCTGTTTTTGAGGAGAATTCTAGGTTTTGGGTTTTTCTGAGTGTATTTATTCCCTATATTAAACAAAAATAAAATCGTTGGACTGCATTGAGATGTACGGTAAATAAAATCCATGGTTCATAACACAAAGGTATTTCATTTTCCAACAGTGGAGTTTCTTTCCTTTACAATGGTGACATCTTGTGGATACTGGGGAAGGAGCATCTCTGGGAAAAAAAAAGGTTCCCTTTTACAAGTATTCTGAAGAAAAGAACCCTATTTTTTTTGGAAAGAATAATTGTTTTGAGTAAAAATTAGGGTCCTCTTGTTGTTAGATACATTTTGTGGAAGAAGGATCTTGTAGATATTTGCAGTTAAGTTTTAGTTATACAAATACACACTAAAGCTGTAATAAAAACTTCTAGACATGGAAATAAAATAATGTAATAAGAAATTTGTTTTTAACAAAAAGTACATTTAAAAAAGTGTACTTTAGATGTATTTTTTGTTAAAAGAAAGTATTTTTAATAATGCTAATATTCAATAATGGTAAACATTTCTGCAATGTTTGTTCTCAGAAGTACATACAAGAAAAAACCAGATAAATTAAAAATATTTGGGCAACATAATGAAGGCTGAAATTTATCTTGAGAAGTGATTTCCTTTGAGCTCTATCATATTTCACTGTCCCGTTGCTGCCTAATCTGTCTGGATAGTCTAAAGCAGAATGTGTTGATGCTGCTGGTACAGGGTATGGATGTAACTCCAGGAAAAAACCCAAAGCAAGTTACCTATTTGCTCTCTTTTTCTTTGCTACAAAGAAATATGGATTTGGCTAAAACCAAAGTAGTGGCTCTTGCACTATTTGACCTGTTTAAGAAGTTGAAAAAGATAGCTTATAGACAGATGTTACTTTTTGATGAGCATGTGTTTATAGCCAGCAAATTCTGTCCTGGGCCGGGGGTTTTAGAACTAGATGATGTTTAAGGTCCTTTCCAACCCAAACCATTCTATGATTCTGTCAAATTCTCTTTGATATCAGGATCACTGTGTCTTGGGTTATCTCAAGCTGTAAGTGAGCAGAGGAGCTTTCCAAACCATTAATTTCTGTAATGGTTGAAAAATTCAAGATGACTGTGAGGGTTGTAAACAGTTCCACATTTTTAATAGAGTTAAGTGGACATAATGGAAATATTGCTAAATACTATAAATATGTTGTGTGCTTTTTAAAAGTAATACCACAGGTCATCTAGATATAGACGTTCTTTGATTTCTTTTAAGGAGCTTGATTCAATACACTGCTCAGGAAATAGCTATCCTGCCACATATTGAATAGGTTGAAACTTTTTGCAGAGGGTACCTTTAAAGTAAATCTGGTCTTCCACGTGTGCTGTTTTTTGGATGGCATCATGAGGTCATTTGCAAACAAAGGAACTGCCTTCCTTTTAGATGAAACTACACCAGATGAGCTCCAGGGTTGCGCATAACACACACCTGCCACGAACAGGCATTCAGTCCTAGGAATCAGATCTAGCTCAAAGTTATAACATCAATAAAAGTTCTGGAATGCATATAGTTAGTTGCTTCTCCCTGCAGATCTGCTCCTAGCAGGTAGAGATGGAGCAGAAGACCAGATTCTGAAATTGAACTAATTAACTTTGAAATAAGTCTATTAGAAATTGAGGCAGCTTGAATTTTATAGCATCTCTCTAAGGAAAAAATGAGCCTTTATGTAAGGAGAAAAGTAAGCAATGGAAGTATAAAAGGGATGTTATGACTACTGCTATATTTTGTGTGGCTCATTGCTATGGTGTTTTTTCTAACAGCATCTGGAGTATGGCCAGTACTGCTATGTCAGCGTATCTATACTTAGGTTATCCTGAAAAAACAAACCTTTTTCCTCAATGCTTGGATATAGCAAAGCTGTGCTTGTGTGGTGGTGGTTTATTGAAACCAATGGAGGAGGACTGATATGTGAGCTCAGGCAGTGGCAGTAAAAAAGGAGAACTGGAAAGAATTTGTGCCCAATGCTGTGGTGTCTGAAATCTGGGATTTGGGGCTGTTGCACCTGGATGTTCTCAAACAGAAAGCATACAAGTACATATTTTTGGAGAAGAGGACGTATGATATAACACTTATTTGGACAAATCTAGTTACGGAAGGAAAAAAAAAACAGAAGCAGGTGTCTTAACTCTTCTGCCCTGTGATAATGCTCTCTTTGTCTAGATCTTACTTTTCAGGTTTTCTCCTGGCTGACTATCAATTCAGTCAGAAGAAACTGCAGTTTTACAGTCTGGGAGATGTCTTCTGCATTATATGTCAATTAATATGATATGCGTGTGTAGAAATACAAGCCCAAGGAATCCTTTCTGTCCCCAGTTTTAAGTTAAAATCCATTTTATGCACTCTGTATTTGTAAGTATCATTATGTGTATCATAGAAGTGAGAGTTGTTGAGGGAAATTTTGCATTTACAGAAGGAATCCTAGGAAGGAATTGGTTTAACATGAATGGTTTTTTCATATATACTGAGAACTTATTCATCAGTTTTATGTTCAGATTGAATTCAATAATTTGTCAAGCATCCTTGGAGGACTTTGTGCAATTTACAAACAAAATATGCATAATTAGAAATCTAGTGTCTAAAATTCTGAGAAAATTAAATATCCTTATTGCAAAAGAAAGAACATTGCAGTTAAATGAAGAGCCAACTTCAATTTTAAATGCCTTTGTGGTCTCATCTGATGATTAGTGAAAGCAAGCTTAATAGAATTTATTGGATTCATTTCAATAAATGCTTGGCTGTATTGAAGTGGTTCATAGTGGTCTGGATGTGCAATTAGGCTGAGATTTAGGGAATCCCCTGCAATTTGTAAGTTTTAATGAAAACCTTAATAATTTAAAATAAATGCTTATTTAAAATGGATGCATATAAATGTAGCAATTTAGAACACGCAAGCAGTTGATTAAACTAATGAACAAACGCATGTGTTCATTATGTCCTGAATATAGGAAGCAGGTAGATAGTACTGATCTCCCTGACAAGCGAAGATGCTAAGTTTAGTTTATTACATGTAGCACCTTTATTTCAGAATAGGAAGTCAGTGATTCAGACAGCTCAAAACTTCATGGCTTGCTTTCAGCAGTGTCTAAAGTTCTAGACCATAACTTGAGGAAAAAATGATTGACAAACCCACATTTCAACTGTTTCACTATTCAATGTGGTTCCTACTAAAATAATTTGTAGGAGAAATTACAGGAAAATGCAATATATTTATCTGAAACCAGCATTTGATAATAGGAAATCCTTGAAACTGAAGAAATTAGGGAATACGGAAGGGACCAGTAAGAGAGACATAGCTTCTTAATTGTGAAATGTCAGTGGGTGTGCTGCACATCTTGCTTGAAATGGAAAGATACCAGTGCTACTTAAAGACTGAACTTGGGACTGATCTTGTTACATAATTTCTGTAATCTACTCATAAAACTGCTAATGAAGTCTGGTCATACAAAGATGGGAGTTACTTTATGTACAAAGAAGGAGCAGAGTATCCTTCAAAACAGAGTTAGAGTAATGTGTGAGATGCAATTACTTCATTGTAAACTGTAAATTCACACATTTATGGGCCAAGAGTATCAAGAATTTCAGATTGAAGTGTAGAAGGTGGCTAGGAAAGCTTCCAGTACAGACTGCAATGGCATCAGGCCTTATTCTTCTTTACCAGTGTAGTTGATCCGGAGTTTGAAACCTGAAGAGAAAGAGTTAAAGGGCAGTGTTGAATATAGGCAGAAATGGCAGACAGTGCAGCCCTTTTGGCTTGCCTACTCAGACTGACCCTGCGGATATTCTTCCTGGCTGAGGAAGGAAAGGGGACTGAATAATAGCAAGCAGATGGCATTTCAAGAACCACATCAGCTTGTGAGCATTAGGATTTCTGCTTCATTCATGGGGAAAGCTGAGTCCTGGCACAGCTTTCTGCCATGCTGGAGACCTATCCAGGATTTCTCTGCCTACTATTAAGTCTATTTGGAGCAAGACTATTTGTAGGAGGTGGGAAATAATTACATTCTGTATGGATGTTGTGGAGTTGTGCATTGGCAGTGTAGGGATGCATGAATACAACACCTACTACTAGAACCATTCTTGAGCAGCATTTATCTTTGCATTTACATAGCAGCCATTTATTTTTATGTAGTTAATATCTCACCAGTTTCCTGTAAGATAAGTGATACAATGCTTGGGAAAACTTCCAATGGAATTTTTATTGCAAATATATTCAAATATATTCTCTTAGACATATTTTTCATCATCTCGAATTCAGTGTTATATGAAGATTTTATTGGGTATTTGAAAGCAGTAATATTGGGTTTGTATTTTTGGTGGTTGAAAATTATGTTAAAGCAATAATTCTCAACTGCAATGATCAGATATCAAAGAATAGGTAACAACAAATGCTTTATTTAAGTGCCTTGATTAGATTGTATGGAAAAGAGAACTGTGACATTACATTCACCACATCAATACTTCAGGTTTTTTCCTGTGATCCCAAAGGAAAAGATTAGGGTCGAAGACAGCAGATGATATTTTCTCATTAGGTGGAAATTGATCTTACGATTTGAACTACTGGAACAGATTGTTACTTTGGCAGTTCATGAAACTCCTCAATAAATAGAAATTAGATTCTTTCTCTTATGTTGTGTGGGTAATCTCTTTTTTTAAACCTATAGAATTTTCTCCTACCTTTGAGGATAATGTAATTGACTTCCAATTCAGATATATAAAGTTGTTTGCTGTTTTTAAAGCTTCCCTCTCCCCCACCCCGGTGGATTGAGTGACATATTAGGAAGATAAGAAAGAAATCCAATTTTAAGTAAGTGGAGAAAAATTGTATTTGCATAGAAAATAATAAAATGTATTTTTCATTATCTTTGTTCTGCAGCTGAGGTGCTCTTTGTTGTACAAAAGGCACGTATTTAGTGAATGTGATGTTCCTGAGAGAAAATGTATTTGTGCTGAAATAATAGTGATATTTCATGGTATATGTATTTAAGTAGGAAAAATCTGTAAATGATATTTTAAGTTCTATGTTTACCTTGCATTTCTAAGGCAATAGCAATACAAAAGTGTTTAAATAGTGTTTCAGTAGTAGTCAGTATTCTATTGCTTTTTTCAACTAAATATTCCATTTTTGTACGGATATTAATACATACAGTGATAACTCCATGAATGTTTTACTCTTTCACCGGAGAGGCAGTGCTGGCTACATGATCTTGGCACATTTGGGCATACATGGGCAAGGTGAAAGATAAGGGAACACAGATGAGGGAACACATCCAGATTAATAGCTATCCTGGCTAAAAATAAAAGCAAGTTTCAACTTGGATGTATTTCCTTATCTGGTTCATGGTGAAGCCATGTGAAAACTGGTGCCAGTAGCAATGATAGCTGAAAAGAGTAAGCAATGAGGAGAGGCCTGGGGTGCCTCTTCTGTGCCAATGTCGACTGGTGTTACTTTAGTGCATGTGTGCATCATGCACAGAGTATTGATATGTTCTTTGAAAAAACCTGATGTTTTCAAGCTCCTGAGTTCAGGTGAGTCTCTTCAGAATGCATTCTTCTTCCATGCCAGTAAAAGACCTCGGGGTACATGGTGCATGTCCTCTCTATCTTACCTTTCCTGTTGTTTAGCGTACATCAGCAATGAAGTACTGAGGCTGTAAGAGTTGCCTGCAACGCCCTTTCAGTCACTGATCTGGTTAACAGCATTGTTAAGATTTTGCACTGTTAACTTTGTATACAAAGCTTTTCGTTGTCCTCACCCCGATACATTCACTGTCATCTGAATGTGTTTTGTATTTGCTGTCTGAATTCTTCCGGTTCCCTGTCTCCAGTCACGAAAGATCTCGGGGATCAATTGGCATGCGAGGTTATTTGTGTGTCTTATTCACTATTTGCCACTAGGGGACACTGCTGACCACTACATGTCTGTGTAAGAAGGGTCGCTGTAATAAATGTCTTAAACGTTTTTCCGTTTTCTGACTCGGGGCACCGTTTTCGAAATTCTAATCCCTTCCCTGATCAAAGAGTACTTCATCAATTGTTTATTTTTAAGCACTTCTGGATTCAAATTGTGTCCTCCAGTGATTCACCGAATCAGAATCTTGCTGAGGTTACAATTCTATTACGGTATCTATTAATGCTTAAGAATAATATACTGAATTGTTCATACTCTCCTTAGACCTCATTTAAATACTATTAATCTTTTCTTGGTAGAAGGTATAATGAACAATGGGAATTGAGTGTCTCCATTATTTAAGGAATGGAAGGTAATTTGGATACAAGTGGACATCAATCTTTGTAGAGTACTAGGAAAAGTTGACAACTGGTTAGGCACAGATTGGATGTGTGGTTGTTGTGTGTAAGAAGTAATTGTAATAAGTTGCCCCAAAATGGTAATACACACTGGAAAAATGTAAGTGCCCCTTTTTCCCCCCCTCCTTCCGCCCTCCCCAGTCCCCACCCCCAAGATAATATGCTTTAAAGTGATGAACTTGATGTAAATTAGTTTAGTTAGTAAACTTTAGCAGCAGCTCTCTTCTAAATGCCTGTCTGGTCTGTCCTTGACTCAGTGTCAACCTTTGCATCCAGGACATCCTTATTCAGGAGAGCATCCTTGCCGAGGAGATCTGATACTTTTTGCAGAAGTTGCCTCCTCTTGTATGTTTAGAACATGGCTTCTTTCAAGCTGCCTTTGGTAAATCTCAGCTGTTATATTCAGTGAGTCTGTAGATTCTTCATATCTATCCAGTATCACTTATTTTATAGATGTTTATCATTCATTTCCAGATGTTCTTTTCTTTGCAAATGAAGAAGTCTTGGTAGTTCCAATTGCAGAGCTATTCAATTCCTTTGAACATCCTTATTACTTTCTTGTAAACAGTTTTCAGTTCTATCTTCTTTTTGATTAGGGTATGCAATTTTATAAGTATGTGCAAACCACTGATTAATACAGGGATGTAACAGTGTTCCCTATTCCTGATGTGGTTTGGGTTTTTGACTTATGCTGAATGTTGATGTGATACTTTCATGAGTTTTCCCAAAATGAGACTTTGCGACTGTCTAGTGATGGTTAGTTTAGTGACTCTCTTTACTCAATCTAAAACAGCTTGCTTTTATCTATGTTCCATGTCTAATTTTGTTGTCACATGGTGAGGCAAGAACTTGTTCTGTGGCTCTTCAAGGGCTGTTCTTACTCTGTCTGCTCTCCAGTAATTACCTCTGTCAGCAAACTTTCTTCACTGCTCATCCTCTTTCAGGATCATTAATGTCTATGCTGAATACCTTGGGGAGTGAAATCCTTGTGCTACTCCACAGGTGACCTCCCTCCCTTTAAGAAGTGGCCATTTACTCTGTCTGCTATTCATAACTGTATTTTCTAGTCACTTATTTAGCCATGCAAAGGCCTTCATTATTTTGCTACAAAAGTCAGGTTTTCTTAAAAAGTCTTTAGGAAGGGAATTCTGTTAAAGTGCAGTGAAAAATCCATGTTGGTGAATCAGTTGGGTCAACCCAACTTGATTTATTCAGAGAACTTTTAAGTACGTTTGGAGGACAGGGTGGTGTGTTTAAGTTTCACTTTTATTTTTTAAGCATGTTATCACTGAGTTTCCAAAAAAGGTTATGCCCACACTGACTTCAACAGCTTAGGTATTTAGTGATGTCCTGCAGATTGAGGGATGTTAGGCAGGCTGAGAGGGACACACCATTATGTTTTAGTATCAGCATCAAATTACACAAATAATTTAGCTGTCGTGCAACATCTGTATGCAATCACTGATGACAAGAATTTCATTTCCATGATTGATGGTGTTTAAAGTGGAACACATTGGTGTCCTAAAAATTCAGTGTTCTCTGTCTAGAAATAAAGCCAGTTAATAATGATACACAGATACTGACAAAAGGCAAATAGTACATAGGCTATCTTTTTTGTTTCTTTAAGCAATGTTCTGAGTATATTCAGCTTTTACATAATAAGATTTTCAAGTTCTTCTAACATTTACAGCAAAAACTAATGATGAAGAGATCACATTTTAGTTATTACAAAGCAAATAATAAATACTTCTGCTGTTCATGATTTTAATAGTTCTATAACTTAAAAATAGTGCATTTTGCGGACTTTTTCTTATAATAGAAAAAATTGGTCTAAATTTCAAAATAACAGCTGTGGTTTTGCCATCTTTGTAGAATGATTTATGCAATTTTACAAAATTTGAATATTCAAATCTTTTCCTAAAGCACTTTACAGTCTGTTGTACTCTTGAAAGGCAATGCAGAATGGTATTGGCAAAGGACAATTTTTTCTTCCTAAAATTTAGTACGGTATAATCTATGGTTGTGTAATTTCCTGTAACATTATTTGCTTTGATATAAGCTATACTGTATTTGAAGTAACCACAGTAAGTTTTTCCTCAGAGGTAATATGCAGTGTATACTGTGTTGTACATTTTTGACCTGTATAGCATCTAAAAATATGATGCATTATGCTTTTCTTTCAATTTATGACTCATACAATATGTGTTCAGAGAAGAATGCAGAAATGGATCATTATTATTTGAGTTAATCCAATGCTTTCAATTTGACTGACATCCCCTGTTGTCAATTTATTTCACTGTGCATCTGTTAAACATAAAAGTGTATACTGTATTTTATCAGAATGAGCAATCTTGACATCTGTAATTAAGCCTCCCCTGTTTCTGCTTTAGTGGCTCTAACATCCCTGTCTAACAGATTGTACAAATTGCACATTTGTTTACAAAACAGGTCCAGATTGTTCTTTGAACGTCCCTTCTACAGAGTCTTACTGGATTCTACCAAATGTAAAGCCATTCAGCCCTTCTGTGGGCCGGGCTTCCCATAAGGCAGTCCTGCACGGGAAATTTATGTGGGTGATTGGTGGATACACTTTTAACTACAGTTCATTCCAAATGGTGTTGAAGTAAGTGATTTATTGTTTGTCATATCCTTTCTGATACAGCTTAGGGAAAACAGATCTTACCAGGGAGGTAGTCTCTACACTGCAATTTTATGGAAGGGTTTAAGTTTTTAGAGTCTTTATTAATGGTCTTATTTTCTGCTTGTCATTTTCTTATGATTATCAAAGGTGAAAATACAGGTACTATCTATCTGTATGTGATACTGATACATAATTTCTTCAGTTTTGTGAAAACACTTGCTATACTTTGCTACAAAACATAAAAATGTGGTGATTAGATAAAGAAATCCATGTGCTGATATTTTCATGCAGTACATATAGAATGTTATCTGCATTATTGAAGATAATATATTATTATAGGAGACTTGCATTTAATGCATGAATACCTTGGGTAGCAGAAATCTACCCTGTCAGTAAAGGTAGCCGTCTACTGACCGCTGGTGCCATGCCAGCATGGATTAATCCATATTTCACTTCTTTATGACAGTTTGGATGTATATGCACTTGATCATCTATTGAAAACACTGTTGAAGCAGCTGTAAATATTACCTAGTTGATTTGCATGGCAACTTGTACATATAGAGAGGCCCTAAATGTGGCAAATGCAAATGTTAGCATGTTTATTTCGCCTATTTTTGTCTTATCTTGTATTTTTTTTCACGCATTTACAATTATCCAAAACAAATCCTGTCATCATCTTTGGTGTTCTTCTTTTCTACCTCTGTTAATTATTTTTTACCTCGCTTTCATCTTGTGGTGTGTTAATGCATTAATGGATTAATAGTTAATTAAAATAATAATGGAAATTAAAATGGACCATGTAGCAGAGAGAGTGTTCGACAATAACCCTTCAAAGTAGTGCAGAAGACTGTGAAAAAAGCAGTTAAGTGGGGTGAGTTTTTTATGTGGCTAATAACAGTGATCTTAGCAACTGAGATTCACAACTACCTGGTAAGTTTGGTGATTTTTATTACAGCCCCATTATTGATAGGTCCCTGAAAGAGCTGCTCCTGTTTTGCTTGATGAACATTTGTACGCTGTTGTAACAGTTCCGAATGATCATGTTACTGTTGCTAACAAATTACCATGTCAGATAAACAGTGACTGATCAAGCTTGCCAAACAGGTATCAGTTTGAACATATAAACCCCTTTATTTCTCTGCAGGTAGAAAATGTTTACTTTTCTATTTCTCTTTTAGCTACAATCTGGAAAGCAGTATATGGAATGTTGTACCTGTATCCAAAGGGCCACTCCAGAGATATGGACACACTCTTGCTTTATATCAGGTTTGGACTCTTCAACATTCTATTTCATGAATTCCCTTTGTGTGTGCTGTTAGTGATCTTAAAATGATTCATCATGAACCTAGGTTATTTTTGAGGATAATTTAATTTTTAGTCCCTAAACATTTTGTATTAGTGTCTTATTCAGTACTTAGATGTATTGCACAATTTTTGGAAAGAAGATTGTGCAATATATCTTAAGTCACTTACTAGCTGACCATAAATCCTCAGAGCTAAACCTCCCAATAAGAGAGGACTAATATAATCGGGTTTGCACTAAGGGAAGGAGAGCTGGGGAACCATGGCAGTGCTTTCACTGACTGGGCACCATCCCCAGAGGCTAAGCCCAGAAGGCAGAGCCAGGGGTCTGTAGCACGCTCTTTTGACAGACCCGTGCATGGCAAGAAAAGACTCGGGTCTGGGGACTATTCAGGGAGTCCAGTCAGGGGCACAAGGAGATATGGCCTGAGACAGGACTGGAGAGAAGGCTGCAACATGTACCTGAGGGCTCCACGCAGGCGGCAGGATACCTACAGTATGGGTCCGGCTCCATCCAGGAGGAAGGATCACAAGCAGTCAGGGACTGAGGGTCCTCTGGGTGAGGCTGGTCAGGGTCACTAAGGCCTATTAATGCCTTAAGGGCCATGTCAGTAGGAAATAAATTCTTACTTATGTGCTTTTACTCTTATTACAAAACCAGAGCAATATTAAAATACAAACTGTTGTTCTATAGTATCATCTTACTGAAGTTCAAATAAATATGAACTACTGACAGTTTTGCTTCTACCGATACCATGTAGTCTGCAAGTGGCTTTCTTGAAAGCACTTTTAGAGGCTTATTTCACTATATTTAAAAAAAAAAAAAAGGAAAAAAACCGATTCCCTGTACTGATAGAATATGAAGAAAAAAATGATCTTTACTTAAAAATGAAAAAGGCTTTTATTTATTGGTTACTTTTTGGCTAGTATTAGTTATGTGAGTGCAAAAGTGAATGCAGTGCTTAATTTAGCCTTGTACAGGTGATGGCGGACTTGTTAACAGTGACAGAGAAGTACAGAATTTGTATCATATTTTCTGTTGTTTGTATAAGGTACACTCATCAGGGAAGAACATAAAAGATTGTGTGAAGTCTGACCACAGTGTTCATCTGGCCTGGTAACGTGTCTTGAACAATTGGTAACAGCAAACACCAAGAGAAGAATATAAGAAAAAATGACTAGAACATTTAGGTGCTTCCTCAGAATACTGTTGTATGGTGCACCCGAGATTTCCTAATACAGGATTGTGTTTTTGTGGAAAGATTATGAATCCATATGTGTGGTGTTTTTTAATTTTTGGACCATCTATTTATTTTGACATTGATACTACTCTGTGCCTAAAGAATTCCGGTGTATTTTGTGAAGAAATACCCCGTTTGGGGAGACTGGCACTAACTGTTTTAATTTTGATAATCCCTATTTCTTATTTTCCATTTACTTTCTCAGTACCACTCAGGAGTTTCCATGTCTCCATCATATCCTTTCTCTTATCATTTCTTTTTCGTGCTGAAAGTTCCTTTTGTTTTCAGTAATCCTCTAGAAGAAAGCTATTTCATACCTTAGATAACATTGCATTATCGCCTTCACCTCTTCTGGTTCTGTAATATCCCTTCTGAAATACAGGGAATCACAGTCTTTGGTATATTGGTACCTCAGAGGTCATTTTTTTTTATGTTAATCCTTAACAGTATTTTAGCTTTTTGAAAATCTGTTGTTGGCTTTGAACTGGTATTTTCAGACAACTATCAGTTACGACATCAAGATCTTATTCTAGTCAATTAAAAACCCACCGCTGTATGGACAGCATTAAAATTGAAATGATGCATATGCGTAAAGACACGTACTTATCTATGTGAACACTTATTTACACTTTTATTTGTCTTCATAGTGCACATTCAGTGTTATGAGGTTGGTCTGCAATTAATTCTTTGCTTTTGACCATTATCTCAGCTATTTTGAGCAGCTTAGTATTGTCAAAAAACCAGTAATTTTTCCATTCATTCCTATGCCAGATGGCTTGTCAGTATGTTGTACAAACCCCAGATGTAGATCTCTGTGGGACACCATTAATGACCTCTATGCGTTTAAGTGACCATTTCCCCTCCAAACCTTTATTTATTGAATTGTTTAGCCTCATGTTATCTGCCTTCCTTTTCCCAGAGCCTTAGTTTCTTTAAGGCATGAAAAATATTACCAAGCATCTTTTGGGAATTTCAGGTAACTTTCTCAACCAGACCTTTGATTCCTTCAAGAAAATCCAATGGTTTGCAAGATAAAACTTCCCATTTCAAAAGCTGTTAGACTTTTCCTCTGTGGGCCTGTCTTACCCATTTGTTCACTGAATTCAGTCTTTTATGCTTGTTGCTTTGCCGTGTTCTGGTACTGACACATTTTTAAGGAGGGTTTTGCAAACTGCAGGGAAGGATCATCTTTTTTGTTCTTGAATTCCTTCAGAACTGATCCTGGTAACTTGTTGCTGATTGTTCTGTCAGCTTTGTTTTTTTTTACTGTAAGCTTCTGTTAGGAATTTCTGCTGTGGAAATACCTCTGAAGTCTACCATGAAGAACTCTTACTGGAAAATTAACTTAATTTTATTGCTACCTATCGATCTTCTTAGAATACTCCTTGTCGTGTCTGTTTGTGTCTCTTGGCACCAGGAAGTATCTAGTTAGCTGTGTTTCTAATCCCTTTGAAAAGTGATGTATTAGTACTTATTATATATAGTATTTATTCGTATATAAATTCTGCAGGCAGCTCATTAAACTGTTTCATGTCTTGACTTTTTATTTCTCGGTGGTTTAATCTGCTGGAGGTTTTTAACCTTTATTTTGAAGTATTCTTTTTCTTCTAGCAGTCTTCATTATCCTCCTGCCAAGTCCAGCTTTATTTATTTATTTACTTATTTGTAGTGGAAAGGATTTATAAACAAAAAGCATTCATATGATCTGAGCAGATGTCCTTAAAATGTCTTCATATTGTCAGTAAAGATTTTATCATTTTTAGTTGTTCCTTTCTGTTTCTTTTTATGGTAAGTCTTCCTTTTATATGGTCTTTCTTTATTATTATTCTTCCAGAGATGTTGAAACAGTATATGGCATGTTTAATATAATAGAGGTGTTTTTCAGCAGTAATATGAACAAGATTTTGTGCATGCCCCAACATCAATTCAGAAATTGCTTTTCAGGTTGTCGGTTCCCTGGCTCATTACTAATGTATTATCTGTTCGTTGAAAGGTCAGATCTTTCTGACTGGTATCTTTGCTTATTACAGTACTTTTAAGAATGTGGACCTTTTAGTTGAGAAACATTCAAGTAATGTATCATTTATCAGTTCAGAATAAAGGCTTAAAATATCATTTAACCTTTTTATTTGACACTGCTAATATTTTCTTGAGATATACCAGACTAAACAGTAACCATTTTGACCTACTTTGACCTGCAAATATTAAATACAATACACCTGTGTTAATCCAGAGATGCTTTTGGATATCCGTGAGGAAATGCCACTCTTGTTAATATGAATGAAGGCTACAATCAAGTGTGTAGTGAAGAAGCTGTTGCTGTTAAAAGCACATATTAATTAGTAATTAGATTTCACTAATAATGGACACAGCACTATTCATGTCATAGAATTCATATGTTGCTTGTACTTATGTCAGATACCAAAATTACATGGGCCAAAATGTAACAGTTGGTCATGTAAGAAATTTCAAGAGGAAAAGGTACATCCTTTTGCAGTAAGTTCTTGTTAAAATAAACTTTTGATGTTTCTCCTTTCAGATGTTCAGTCTCTGGAAACAAGCAGAAAAATAACTTAGTGTGAAGAGTAGTAGAACATAATACCTAGAGATGGCAGCTTTGAGCTGTGTTTTCAGCTGTGTACTAGTCATTGCGTAACGTTTCCTTTATAGTTGGGAGAAAAAAATAGCCACAGAGAGGAAATTAGATTAAGTTTTTGACTTGAGCTCCTGAGATTTCAAAGCCTAGTGCTAGACTGGATTGAGAGCACAGAGCTAGTATTGCCTGATTGCGGTGCAAGGTAAATTGAAGCTATAAGACTGACTTTGTAGAGAATGAAATAAGTTACTGTGCCCATTTCCCTCAGAAAGCTTCCTTAGTTAAAATAAAAGTACTGTACTACTTTATTCTGAAGAAAAAAACATAGATGACTCCCGCTGATGTATAGTTGTGACAAGTGACTGAGACTTTTTATGCATTTATAGACGAGAAGAGAATAAAAGTGTTCTTGCTTTTAGACCAACTGAACTGTTGAATCACATTACCTTCAGTGCTTCAGAATGGCTATTGGAAAGGTGCTACGTATCTCTGATACCAGTTGGTTCTCATCAGAGATTGTATACAGTTCCTGGCATCTTGATACTGAAAAATGTCCTCATACTTTGAAGTAATTCATATAAGAAACAGGATTATAAAGAGGCTGGAGGAAATGGCTTGTGAGGTTTTTAAAGTATATATAGCTTTGCTAAATAGTGACTAGATAGGGAGTTTGGCAGTAAATTGGAAAATACTAGATCTCTGGAATAAAGTAGAAAGGGAGTTGCATACAAGGTGTGTAGGGTTGCTGCTGGAAGCTTACTTGGTAGTGAACTTGTGGTTGCATCACAGCATTCAACCCCATAATTAAACTACTGCTAGTGTTCCCAAGAGTTTGGAAGGATGGCTGGCCATTGAGATTTGTTTCTTTTGAGTCTGGCAACAGGAATAAAGCAAACACGCAGCCTGATGTATTAGTAAACGTCAAGATGTTTTCCAGTATATGGGCCATTTTATACATAGTCGAACTTAATTTGGCTCATTTGAGTCAAATTTTAAAGCTTTATTAAATAAGAGTGATTGTTTTGATTTCTTTTCCAAATTAATTGGTATTAGTATAGAGTCTGTATATCTCTTCGGGTATTTTTTAATCAGTCCGGTCAAAACAGTAAAAACTGTCTAATATTTAGTGAGTCAAATCTTTCACCAGTTGGCTTGTTATTATTCTTTCAAACCCTGTCCTTGTTGGCTTTTGTGATTTGGAGCAGCACTAGGAATGTAAAAGCATTTTCTAACTATTAATAATTATTAGCAGGTTGTACCACCAAATTGCGTAGATTTTTGACTTTCAGTTATGTCTTACGCACAACTTGCTTTCTAATTCTGATTTGCAGACCTCCGAAGTAAATGAGAAGTAGGTAAGATGACTTGTCACACACTTTTTTGCGTGTAGTCTAAATAAATGCATATTAAGAGTTCCTCCTCAGTTAAGTGGACTTTACTCGAGAATGATTCCTTTATGCAGAAGTGTGATATTTCTGTTATGTTGATCTTTCAACATTATATTCCAACTGGTTTGAAAGCTGAAGTCTGAGCATTGTGGTGTTTATACCTAGCAGATCTCAAAGCAGATGCTTAATTAATACTTTTCTATGTATTCTCCATTACTTACTCCTTCCTTCCGATATGGTTAGTCCAAATATTGAATGTACAAAAGATCAGACTAACATATCTGCTAAAATTCCAGCTTATACCTTCAGCAGTTTTGAAGCTCTGTTCTTTGTTTTATTTGCATGCTTTTCTTCAGCCTACTTTTCTGCTAAATGTAGGGATGTTCACACATAAAAGTAAATTTCAAATTTTGTTTTTTTGGCAAAAGCACCCATTCCTTATTTTCCTGCCCTTGTTTTGAATGCTGCTGTAGTCCAGGAAAGAAAGAAGATCTAGCAGAACCAACGTCATTGAATCCTTCCCTGAATTCATAACTTTAACTATAGCCAGCAATGATATGAAAAACTGGAAATAATGCAGAAATAAAGTAACAGCAGTTTTGGTTAGGCTAACGACAAATTGCTGCAGTATCTACTGTTTTGAACTTGAATTTTGCACTGTTGAGAACCTTAGGTGACATTAACTTAGCAGGTTGTTATTCAGGTTGTTATTGAGGGAGGATACAGTTCTGCAATAAGCTAAGACTAATAAAGCAGGCTGCAGGAGGAGGAGTTAAAGTGAAGATTGCTTTGCACTTTGTCAGTCCTGATCTAATGGGAGGTTTCTTGGATCATGTGGAGATGTTGATTATTCAGTTTTTTTCTTTTGTGGTAACACATAGAAGTATGTCTTGGGGGGGGAAAAAGAGGAGGTATTGCATAGTCCTAAACCAAGTGGCGCATACTGAATGCAGAGAACAGGCTTGTGGTGAATGAGTTATTGCTAGCTGCCTTTTTTTGTCTGACTTATATTTCATTTGGAAGAAAATAATCCAGAAATTTCTTAAAGATTTGACTAAACTGTTAGAAATTTCATGTAAGCAGAGAACAAAAATTCTTGAGAATTTGAGTCCTGTTAGTTTATATAAAATGAATTTATATACTAATGCATGAGTACAGTCTAGGGGAGACAAAAAGATGGATAATTGTGTTTCAAGAAGATCAGGAATTGACTGTCCTTCATGTAGTTTATGAGTAGTATTTCTTTGGCCAAGTTTTCAGGAACAGATTAGATTTAAATAACAGCTAAGGCAGTAAACTTGTTTCTGAGGGAGAAAATTTTATACGTAGCCATAACTCAGTTGAGAAATACGAAATGAAAATTACATAGTTGTTTTAACATGATTAATTTACTTCCAGTTCATTAGAAATGGATTTAAATTACCCTCTTACGGCATTTCCTTTACACTGGGTTTTTTTTGGTAACTACCAGATAAGATTCTTTTGGAATGGAGGCAAAATTTGCATAACAGTGTGACATTCCCGGGTACAGTCGGAGCAGCTGATAAGTGTTGTTCTTTTAGGAAATAAGAAAAATTGCAAAGGCTAAAGAATAAAATTATGATAAGTTTTAGAAAAATCTTGAATTACTTCACTTACATGAATTATTAAATCAGTATTAACACTGAGATATGATGTAAGGAGCAGAGCATGTCCAAGGTCAAAGGAACTATATAAGTGATAAAGGTAGCATAAGTTTATAATGGGATTTTTACTTTTCTTTTAAAATCTTTAGGCTGCTTAGGACCATTTGTCCTTGTACCCTTCCTACAATCTCTTCCTGATTAGGCTTTCCAGATAAACGTCTTGCCTTTATGTGCCTAGGATGTTGGATTTTGTCCTGTATAACTATGCATGTAACATTTTGTTTTCATTCTGTATTTATTTTGCTGACTTTGGTCGATGAGCCTTTCTTTCTCCATGTTCAGCTGATTATCACTAACTTTTAAAGTGTTTTTCAGCAGCACTAGGAGCTGCTTCATCTCAGAAATAGCCCTTAGCGAAGCTTAGTTAAATCTGTTTTTGCGGTTGATAAAGCAGTTGTCATGACCTTCTCATCTTACTCTGTGAATAGTTTTGTGTACAGGATCTGCTGTGTCATTTATAAAGATTGCTTCTCACAGGAGTGTTCTTTTATCTGAACTTTGAATCATTTAAGCAGAACTGTGAGGAGGATTTTTTTTTACTGTCAGCTGTCTGAGTAATCATTCCAAAGTTCATGCAGCTCTTTAGGTCACCTTTTTTTCTGTGTAGTGTCTTCCTCAATGTCAAACCTTTTTTCTTCAGATACCATTGTACAGCGGCTGCAGCTCCCTAATTAGCTCCTCTTTCTGCTCTAGTCTGTCTGCATTTAAAAATAAAGAAATAAATATTTAATCTACTGTGTTAGAGATGCTGATTTGCCTTTTGAGATCCTTTTGGCTGTGTAATGAATGAGCCATATAGGATCCTTTTAGGGAGGATACTTGTGCAAGCCTTGCCTTCAAATTGGGGCACAGCCTCCCTACGACTTTTGTGGGTCTTCACCATGCTGTTAGAGATGTTTTGTCTCATGGAAAAAGAATGGGTTCAGATCCATGTATCTAATCCTATTTCAAGTTCTTACTGAAGTATGCGAACGTCTTTTGTTCATACACTACCATCCAAACTAATCGGTAATGCAGAGTATCAGTGCACAGAAGTGATATAAATTCCAAATCAAGAAATGTTTAGCTGCCTCAAATGAAAACAAAACAGAACAGTTGAAACTTGTAGAAATTTCAGGTGTTCTCTTAAAAACAGGTCAGACAGTTTGGTCAGTTACTTACTGGCTAATCTCTCTGAGTAATGAGGAAGTTTTTCATTTGGTCCTGGTCTCTGTGGTTTACCATCAAGCATAGGTATTAGTTATAGCATTCTAACCCTTACAAGCCTTCGTTTTGCTGCACTGATTAGATTGTCGTTCTACTGATATTTGACATGCCTGCATCTGAGTTCATTTTCCTTGATGTGTATGATGATAATAGCATGTAGTTCACATTTCTATTTAGATCCCATTAGCTCCTTGTACAAGTCTGAAATTTCTGCGTGGTTGATCCAGACTTCTTACATTACGTCTTACTATATTTTCTAGTCTCATTTTCTGAGGCTCATTATTCCATGCCAGGCAAAACTTTGCCTCATGTTCTAAGCTTGAACCTTCCTTTTTTGTTTGTTCTCTTTTTTTAGCCAGGTAAGACTAAATTTGGGATAGAATATTGCATTGTATGCAGAAGACAACTGCAAACTGTACAGGCACCATGCAGATGGGATGCAGAATGCATGTGGTTCTAGTATGTCCTAGCAAAAACTAATTATTCTGAGAACCAGAGGTAGTTTTTTCTACCCAGGATAAGCTGTCCTTGAGGCAGCCTGTGAAACTAACAAGCTGGAATTTGTTTTGTGACTTTGTATGCCTTGGTTTGCAACTCTAGATGAAGTCTGAGATTTAGCAGGATTTGCTTTCAGTCAATATTTAAGTAAATCCTTCATGACTTATCAAACCAGATGGCATTGCTGTTTGAGGTATGCGGTTCATGAAGACTAGAAAATCTGTTTTGCATCCCTTTAAAAGAACTCAAAGTACTTCCCTATGGGATTTGATTTTAGCGAATGTGCCCAAGAGGATGCTATATAAACATTGTCCCTTTTCTTTGGGCTCTGATGACTGTGAATTTTCTCAGGACTTAAGTTACTTTGCTATTAGGAAAGAATGTGCTCTCTTCTGCATGTGCTGAATGAAATTCCCGTAGACCGTGCGTGTGGAAAATCACATTTTAGTTCTGTGAACTGTTCCTTAAGAAAACAATATAATATCCTTTCTGTTTAGTGTGGGTCTTTTTTCCCTTTTTTAATAGAATGCTGCAGGATGGATTAGAAGAACCATGTAATTAAAGTTTTTCTGCTTGAAATAATCTGGTTGAGATTCATTTTGGTGTCATTTTTATGACTAGGTTTATTTTTCGGAGAAATAGTCTCCTTATCATCATTGTGGGTTTAGTTTAAATATCGTTGCCTGGGATTAGTGTCTGATATTGAGCTAGTCAATGTAAGATTAAATGTTAAAATCGAAATCAGATAGTTCAGTTATGAAATACTACGCAGCACAGTAATATGTAGTTCAGATGTTATCTTCCTGTAATCCATTATTTGCTTTCTCTTCTCTCCCTTCCAATTTTTACAGGAAGAAATCTACATGTATGGAGGCAAAATTGAAGCAAATAATGGCAATGTTACTGATGAGCTGTGGATTTTCAACATACACAGTCAAACGTGGAGTGCCAGAACTCCTGCAGTACTTGTACATGGCCAACAATATGCTGTGGAAGGTCATTCAGCACACATAGTAGAGCTGGACAGCAGAGATGTGGTTATGATTATAATTTTTGGATATTCTGCCATATATGGTTACACAAGCATTGTGCAAGAATACTACATCAGTAAGTCACTTTCAGATAATTTTATCACATACTGATTGAAAAATTGCTGATACTTTTTTCCTATGAGAACACTCCTGTTCAGTGTGAAAATTTGTATTTTGCAAATTATAATCTTTTTTTTTTCCCAAACTAGGTAGATCAGATTTTTTGTCAAGCAGTAGTGTTTCATACATGTATATATATCTTTGGCTATATATTACTGTGTGGATGGCCATGGTACCCTTTAACAGGCAAAGGTTGAAACCAGAAATACCATGTTGTGGTTATTGTTGTGATAAAACTTACTTTTTTTTACCATGGACATACAGCTTTTACTACTTAGCAGATAGATTAAAAAAGAGTAAGTAGGGCAAAAATCAGAAATGTCAAAACAGAATATGATGTACGGTCCTTACTTAAATTACTTGGTTATGTTGCTGTAAAATTTTCATTCTGCTTTTTGAAGTGTAATAACTTCATGGTATGTAGGGTTCCTTCTGAAGTCTGTACATTTTGCTTCTAGAGGAAGTAAGAGAAAATGAACACTAATTTTGTAAATAACCTGTCCGAGCTGTCTGGGATTCCCCTTACAAACTGCAAGCTTTTCCTACAGGTGATGTTTCAATTGTAGAATTAGTTAAAGATAGCTTTTTCCAACACATTATACATCTAAGATATTATTTTCATAGAATGAATGCGAAAATTGATACCTTCTGATACTTTTTAAGGTATGTTTATATGCCTCCTAATTAAAATGGTAACATTTTCTTACTTTTTATGAGTCCTTGTTTTCTATATAATTGATCTGAGTCACTCGGTTATTTAGGCAATCCACAATATGCATAATACAAAATATCAAAGAAGTATATGTCAAAGCATGAGAATTTTTTAACCGTTCCATCTAACGTTTTTGGCCTGTATGTGTGTGTATATAAACACTGTTTAAGCAGATTTATAGGCAGGGGAAATCCCTTCAAAACTCAGCAGATTCTTATGCTTCCTGGCATTAGCTCTGATGGTACTGTTGAAATTTTAGAACTATGTTGAAAAAAGGATAAAAGAGAATGGGAATAACAGCAGCAGCACCATTGCGTGCTTTATCCACAAAATTTGATTGAATGCATTGAGCTACTATAAAACTATGGTCTTAGAATGATGTTTCACAACAATATTAGAAGATTTTTTTGAGTATTAAAGTGTTTTTTAAAAAACTTAATTTCTCAAAGTCTTTTTTTTTAACCTATCAATTATTTTCTTTAAAGACAAAAAATATGTTGGTCTGGTTTTCTGCATGCTCATTCATTGTAATGTCTATTGACTTGACTATGAATTAATGATTTGCTTCTTAACGTGCTGCTTATTTAGTCTGGAGTAGAAGTACCAGTATTATTCTCGCCTGTTATGAAAAGGGGTACACGATTCACTATGTGGTATAACACTTCCTTTCTGGCAGATTTTATTGCAGGCCTTATTGTTGAAATATGTATAACTTTTTCTTACTTTAATCTTTTAAAATGTTAAAGCTATGTTTGTGGAGGATTAATAAAACAGATTATAACTAAGCATATTTAAAAGAAACAAAACAACTTTCCTCTTCCTCTACCCTCCCCAAACCTTTCATACCATGGTGATAAGCTTTGAGTAGGAGAAAGCACTTTTTTTCTCTGGGAATTATTACAGGTCTGAATCATTAATATAATAATTATGCCTCCCTTCTGAGGAGATAATTTCATCACATGCTAGTGAGAAATTTAGTTTGATAGAGAAAATATGTTTCACTTGTATCAAATATTAAGTAAACTTGTAAAATTGAAGGGTATTGCTGTTGAAACTCATTGATTTCAGTGAGGCTACTGACGTGATAAAGGGTTATTGGTGCATGTGATGCTTTGCAGAACATGGTCTATAATACTGTAACAACCATTTTTGCTGTGGCTAATTCCCATGTTTCATTTTACCTCATTGCATCACCTTCCTTCCCCTCCCCTGTAAGTTAAACGAATTTTGTGGCGAATTTTCCTGAATTTCCAGTTGTGACATTTATCTACAATTTTGCAGCTGTGGGATCATTTTTAACCTTAAAATTCCAGGTGGTGGTTTGAGCTAAGAATGACTAGTTTTTCTGGGGAGCGTCAGCAGCTCAGAATCCAAACTTAAAAGACATAGGAAGTGATAGAAGCATTTCTGTGAACCCACCTGAATAGGAAAGAAATTTTTTTGTAAAAGGGCATTTTGGAAAGAAAGTTTAAAGTCCAATTTATTCTCTTTGTGCTTATTCTTAAAACATAGATTGCCTTAACATTTCATAGAATCATGGAATCAGCTAGGTTGGAAAAGACCTTTAAGATCATCAAGTCCAACCATTTCAAATTGCACTGTTTTGTTCTTTTAAAATGTTATCAGCCATGACTTCTAGTCCTAATGAAGGCTATTTTTCAAGCATTTACCAGGTGCCTACAGAAAGAAAGAGGTGTCGAAATAGGTGAATTATCCTTCCCTTCATATGAGTTGAAACGTCTAGTGATCGAGTCCTGTTAATGAACTTTGAACCTTTTGCATGGTGATAAAGCTTTCTTTAGTTACTGTGACCCTGCTTGCTGTGGGGTCTAGGTCAACAAAGTTCTAATGGGGTTTTAATTATTTGTGGATTCCTTACCTTTTCATGCAGTTACGTAGTTCTTACTAACAAAATATGTGAATCAGATGTGTGCAGGGTCTGAAAATTTCTTTGGCATTGTCTGATCAGGGGAGGAAGTAAGTTCCATCAAAGTCAGATTCTGGAAAAATCAAGCATGGTTTTCAGGCAGGTTTTCACAGTGTAAAAGCATGGGAGTTCATTTCCACTCCAAAGGTGTGGTGGTTGTTGCAGGAACAAAAGAGCTTCCTGTCATCCTTTCTTGCTCTATCCAGACTTACGATTTTTGAGGAACCAATAAATCCTGGCATGGGAATTATGTGACTGATTTTACTAACTTGAACCATAAAGCTTTTCTGGGTTACTCCCCAGAGAAATTTATTTCCCTTTAGGTTAGCAATACCTCATAAACCTTCTTAAGAATCTCAATGTGAGTCTGAAGGTGAATATAGTACTGATGCTTTGTTTTAGGTGAGGTTTATACATCTCCTTATGTATTAAGGAACTTCTGAATAAGTCCTCTGTGATGTTATTTTTTTTTTTTTAAGAAGTGGTTTGATTTAGCAGCATATAATTTTGTTTTCTAGGCTGAATTTTATTATGACTTTAGAAGTAGGTTATAGGTTGTTTTTGATTAAAAATGTTTCTTTGAAATGGTGTTTAAAGAAATGGCCCTATGATGCAGCATGTGTTTCCTCTTTATTGTAAGTTATCATAAGCTTCATGGTTGCTCAAAAAGTAAGTTTGTCAGTGCAGTGAAATGAAGATGCCACACTTAGGTGCTTCTTGGATAGACTGTATATAGGTTGCATATAAGGAAGAAGTTCTTCACTGTGATAGTGGTGAGGCACTGGAATAGGTAGCCCAGAGAAGTGGTGAATCCTCCATCCCTGGCAGCATTCAAGGCCAGGCTGGACAGAGCCTTGGGTGACATAGTCTAGTGTGAGGCGTCCCTGCCTGTGGCAGAGGGGTTGGAACTGGGTGATCTCAAGGTCCTTTCCAACTCTTAACTGTTCTATGATTCTATATTCTTTTTACCTAGTCTGTTTGAAGGTTGCATTGTCTTAAGGACGGATCAGGCCAATGTATCTCACTTTCCATGGATTCTTCCTGGATTTATTATTTCATATTAAAAAAATACTGGTCTTCAACCATCATTTTGGAAACAACCATATCTCAACATGCTATTTCAATTATTCTATTTTGAATGATAAAAAGATTAGTGCTCAAATCTGCAGTTTTTCTTGGTTTGGCTATCCCAGTTTCATACAATTACATGAATTGGAGAAAAAGAAAACGAGAAACTAAGTTTTGTTTCTTTCTCTTTTCTTGCCTTTCATTATTTGATGATGGAATAATTTTACATCTTTGGATGTGATTAGCTTCCCATGAGCAAAACACTGAAATTTTATCACCTTGGCCATCAAAATCAGTGCTTTTTAAATGTAAACACCATATTTCATAGTTCCTTTCAAAAATACATGAAGATTAATCTTAAACAGTTTGGATTTTGTTCACAGTGCCATTAGAAAATTGGTTATAATTTTAGTGGCTAAGCATCTTCTAATTCATACACTGCCTCTATCAATGGCCTGTTTATATTCAGTTGTTTTCTGGGTGATACATTGTTTAATATAAGCAGCTTGTCTCCCTTCCTAGAGTTCTCTTTGAATTATATTTATAGATACCAGTCCTCTCTTTTGCAGGACTAATTAAGGCAACCTCATCTATTCTCCTGTCATGCTAATAGTTCATCTCTGTACCTCTTCCACACGGAGTTCATCTCTGTTGAATGTGGATGATTAATAAAGCCTTTGGGATATTCTAGGTGAGATTTTACCAGTGCTTGGCTAACTGAGCTTAATCCTACTTTATTGGGAACACCTCACTTGGTAGGTAGAAAAATTACGTTTGTACTGCATCCATGAGAAAGTCATTAATGACTTTTAATGACATTAATGACTGTCTCTGGTGAAGCAGTGCTCCTATTTCTTCTCAGTCATTATCAGCTGATGAGGTTCCATTTTACAGTAGTTCAAGTTGCTAATCCCAGTGCACAGCATCTTTAGGTCATTGTTGAATTTTGATCCTTTTTTTCTCTCGTAGCCAAGGTCATCCAGTTCATTCTGCACGTTTTTCTGCTGCTTCTGTGAGCTGTCTAAATTTATGCAATTATTACACATTGAATTTGTGACTGTCATAAAATGCACCCCTTCTGATCCTTAAGAAGTCTCCCTAATAATCCCAGCTCCTCTCCACACTGTTCATTGCTGCTTCTTTTTTTCATGCTCAAGTCCCATTCTGTTACAATGGTTTATTTAACAATTCCCCATTGTGACCCTATAGTAAGGGTATTACTAAAACTCAGATACTAAGATCGCCTACTCTTCCTTCTCCTTGAACTGTTTTTTAGGTAAAGGTGATGTAAATAGTTTGTTGCATTTATATTGTTTGGTGAAAGAGTTTCCCATTACTTAAACAATTTTTCATTTATCTTTTTTAAAAAAACCAAACAAGCCCAAATTTGTCCTAAACGTTTGCCTGTTACTGAGGTGAGATTAAGGTCTGTAATTGTCCATATCCTGTTTCTCCTCCCTCTGGTCTTTAATGTCAGCACCATGGTTGCTCTTGTTTGGTAATATCTTACCAGCTTTGTTCAATGCTTGCTACTGAGCCTGCGTTTTCATTTGCTGTGTCTGCAGAGTTTGCAATGGAGTCGTATCCCCAGCTTCAGTTCATTGAACTGGTGATGTTAGCTTCTATCTCAGCTGTAATTTCTTTTCCTGTTTACGTGTTTTGGTCGATGCCTCTTTTCTTTCACTTGCTCAGTGTCCTGGAAGGGAAAGATGGACATAAAGTATATCCTGCTGTTTGATAAAGGCGACCAGAATATTGCAGCCTGTAGCAGTGTCCAGCGCTTTAACATCTGACACGTTATTGTCCCAGGTTGTCACAGTGACTTGCTTAAGCATTTGGAGAGAATCTTTATGTGGTAGAATTCTCTGGAAAATGGCCCAGATGTTGATGAAAAATGTCACTTTACAAATGAAAAGTAGAAGCCCCTATGACTGGAATGATGTCCTTTTTTGTGATTTTTATTTCAAAATTAATTTGATCTTGTTTTTACACTATTAGGCTTACAAATTGAAATCTGGAAATAAACAAAAAATCCTATTCCCTTCTTTCTGGTTTGTTTATTCTCTGATATATTTCTGTATTTGGCTTTTTAAGCTGTTGAGGATGCAGTTTTGCATGACTGATTTGGTCAATCGAATACTTCATCTTACCTAATGATAGAGTGGGATCTTGTTGAATATGAGAAAAGTTATGTAAATACCTTCAATAAAAATTGGATTTTTGTTTAAAAAAGATAGGTGATGATCCATGTCAATGAGTCGCTTAGAAAAAAAACCAGCCCAGGTCATATGCATAGTAATGTCTGTAAATTCAAGCAGAATTGTATTTTTGTCTGTATGGTGCAATATTCAAGACGTTGAAGAAGTGCGAAAGATACCAAAACTGTAGATTCACATTTCGATACTCAAAACTCAGCTGAACTAAATTTTAGGAAATAGGGGAAACTGCAATCCCATTTTTGACTTTTATTTCAATAAGCCGCTGGATCTTTTTGCTCAAATTTACTTAGTTATCCATAGCACAATGTTTTTATTACACAAAAAGATGCGTAGAAATATGAATAGCTGTAAGTCATGTAAAGCTTGCAATTTTACTGGGGATGGTAATGCTACATAAACCCAGATGCCCCATCCCTTGCAGTGTTCAAGTCCAGGTTGAATGGAGCTTGGAGCAACGTGGTCTAGTGGAAGGTGTCCTTGCCCATTGCGGGAGATTGGAGCTACATGAGCTTTAAGATCCTTTCTAACTCAAACCATTCCATGAATCTTTGATTCTGTGACATGTAAACTGTTCTGTGATACATATGATCAACACCATTGTGAAAATTTATTTGGAGAAATAGTGGTTTTTTTTCTTGAAAAGCATATATGTCAATCTTCATCCTCATTTTTTCATTTAAATAGTGATCTGCTGTCGTGATTTAAGCTTAGTCGTAAATTAGAAAAGCATGTAGCCTGCTCGTTTTCCCCCC